>JANTPZ010008126.1:0-12032 GCA_025593235.1 Vachellia pachyceras | reverse complement strand
AAAGATCCAGAAGAGAGTTGCCACAACCACATGATGTTGAGATTCAGCGGCCATGGGATTCATCAGATATGAAGTGGAGGAAGAAGATGGTGGAGAAATAGGGAAGAGCAATGGAGGAAGACGTGAGGGGAGGAGTCGACATAACGAGGAGGACCATGGAGGCGGATGTCGAAGGAAGAGGATACCAACTTGATGAAACTGGCAGTTCTATAAAATTGGGTTCCTGCCTATCAAACTTTTAATTCCAACCCCAATTCCACTTCTCATCTATTTTATTGATTGGAAGTCATGGATGCCCATTTTTTTAACATGCCTGACAATATTATTTTAGCATTATCGCTCGATTAACATATAAACCCCGCCCATAAAAAAGTACAGAAGAAGTGGCTGGCGATCTGGACGGTATCTATATTTAAGTTTACATGAACGAATAAGAGGAGGCCAGGCCAACTCCTCCGAGGAAAATGATTGAGACGGTTTAAGCATGTCTGCGTCATTTGATTTTAAATTTGTGAGACCCTGTTTTTAAAGGCAGAACCAGACATTAATATTCTTTTGGTCAGGGTCATCATGCCAACGAATGGATTGTTATTCTCTCAAATATTGGTGGACTGAATCAAAATAAAATTATACAAGTGTATCTGAAGCAAGAGAGACGGTACACAGATGAAGGAAGAACAAGTCTCTGCATAATTCATCATCTAATTTTATACACAGTTTTAATCTGGTATTTTGATTTTAAAAAGGTATTTTTTACTTTGGTACTACAACCCTAACAAATTTAGTTTTAAAATATGGTTTTCTGTAACTTTATTTGTTATTCATAAGAATTAAACTTAATATCAACATTTTAAGGTATGCTGTCAATATCTTTAAGTTTTAATACCATCATTTCTTCTAAAGATACTAGAGTTAAAAGGACTGAAAAGGCCCATTATAAGATCATGTTAAAAACTGAATACTCCACCTGCCCTTTATGTAAGTGCTTACCTGGAGAATTGATATGGTTGTCTTTCTCTAAACCTCACATTAGGTCTTAGGTGACAAGAAAACAATGACCACAGGAGGGAAAAACGACCACGACTGCCTCCCCAAAATCTATTCCTACGCTTACCGAGACAAAACTCCTCTCACATATTTATTTTGGAATCTGTGATCGTTCTCCCAACGGACTATTCAAACAAGCCCCACATATGTACATTTAGTGTACATACATAGACACACACACAGAGGCAACCAAACTTATTGTGGGTTCATGCATCTCCTTCTGTAGAGTACCATTTATTTTTCCTTTCACCCACCCACCCACCCATTTACAACTGCAAGTTGCAGTTAAGAGTGAATATCAAACATTATTGAACGAGACCCCTAAAAGGAATTAAAAATAATAATTGGATTATCCCTTTGTGTTGTTACCGACCAATGTAATTGGAGAGAGGGTGGTTGGGTCATGATACGAGGGGGCCCATTGCAGACAACTTTCGGTAAAGTCACTCAATACTCGTCCATTAAGCTCTCCAATCCATTACCATTGTCCTTCTTCTTCCCATGTTCGTGTCTTTTTATTTCTTTTTCTTTTTATTTAAAGGGGCTGACGCTAACGGTTTGAAGTTATAATGGTGGGATTGAACTTGTAACCTCCCACTTGGGAGATACCATATCATTGGACTATAAGGTTTTGGATCCTATGTTCATGTCTCTCTCTCTGTGTGCGTGAAGTGTGAACACTGCTCTGCCGTAAAGTTATGCCTCATGTCCTTTAATGCTTCCATTCTTCACGTGTCCCGTGAATCATGTTATCCTTGTTTATTGATTGAGGTACTAATCCATCTTGCAACGGATAGATGCAACGGATGAATAAAGATTATTAGGAGTCAGTTTCATTTTACCACACTAATACCCCATAAGTATTGTGTAACTTCCCCTTAAAGAATTTTAAAACTTTTGTCTGATTCTAACTAGTATAAATAGAACATTGGATTGTATGCAAAGACAGATTTGATGGAATCAGAATTGAGTGATTTCAAAAGTTTCAGTGCGAGCTCAGTGCTTTCCACATCACTTCTTGTGTATGAAATCACTTAAAATATCAGCATTTCTAATACAACTTTTAAGATAAAAACTTCTCTGTTTTTTTTATTGCACGTCGTGTTAAAGTGTGGTGTGGAGTAAGGTTTTCACGTTATATATAAAAAAATTTAACAGAGTAAACTAACGTGATAACGACAGGGATGATGGGAATCTTGTGTGGACCTCGTTAGTTTTGAAGGAGAAATTGGCGCAGGAACCATAGCTTTGGGTATGAGTAGGTGTGGACTTATAGTGGCCACACATTGGTTGGATGTATCCAATTCCAAAGCGAATCTACGGCTAAATCTTTCTGTTTGCCCAGTTTTTCTTTACAATCATTAAATCATATATATATATCACTCTAACTCTATCATTTTGGTATTACTATGCCCTACCATTCAACACTAGAAAGAAAGTGGTGGAGAATTTGCTGCTCTTCTTTTCCATGCCTTTCAATCATTGTTAACACCTTTAATTACTGTATCTCCTCTCTGTGGATATGCTCCACTTGGTCTTAATTTTTGTGACATGCACATTGCTTCACCTCGACTTCACGCTTCGTCCTGGAATTCAACTCAGCACTTGTATACATACTTCTGTTGCATTGCCACTTACATTATGCGCTAATGGGATCTCCACTCTCCAGGCATGCTCCAATTGTATGATAGTCATCTATTCATCTTCATCTTCATCTTCCACTTGATGGGATTCCTTTCCGTTAAAGTGCAAGAGTGAAATTCATATTGATTGGTTATAAAAAAGAATTGAAGATGTATAATATCAATACAAATCCTATTAAATTGATTTAAACTGTTTCAATTGAAATATAATCCTAATATATCTAATTCTGAAATCAAAAGCTCCCCACCCCCCAACCCAAACTAGCTAGCTCCTATATATATATATATATAGTTTCATAGCCTCCGAGTCTTCTTTGAAGCCTACGCTATGAAATAAAGTAGTGTTTGGATTCCATTTTGCGACATTGCTGGATTCAACCCAAGTGCAAGATTACTGTATTTATACTACTAGTATGTAGCATCAAACAGTATAGCCAGAAAGATATTTGCACACTTGTTTTTGCTGCTGATCTGATATGATCCCCACTTGCCTCATCATCAGTGTGGCGGTAACTAGGTTTGTCTTGTAGCTCACATCACATGCAGTGCCAAGTATATGCTCAGAACATCACACCCAACTCATACCTAACATTCATACCAGCCATTTGCTGTCCCTCATGTCCTATTGGCCGATCTCTAATACAAAAGGGAAAAGTAAAGACTTGATAAATTAAAATGTGTTTGTCACTGTGAGCCTCGATCGTGATGGTGACAAGAATCTGTATGATGAAACACACACAAGTTTTCATTTCAGTGCTACTTTGGAACGTAGAATACCGCGTACGTCCTTATCTGAAAAGTGCCTGATGTTGATGCTCAGAAATACCATTTTAGAATCTCTGAGAAGCGACCACATAATGGTGTAGGATTGGTTGCAGAAGATAAAGATAAGATTGACGCCGACTTGAGAACAGCAAGATCAATCCCATTTAATTTACGGCATTTGCCTTGAAAATTCCCAAACAGGGAATAACAAAAAAAAATCTAGCTACCTTTTATGACCATTTTCACATCTAACCTGCATTGCATCCACGTGTCGCGAGCAAGTTATTTAAATTATTTGAAGTGTTTATGAAGCGAAGCAGGCGTCGCGTATAGTCGTTTTGAGAGAGGTGGCGTGAGATGTTGACGATATTACATCTGTTTTGTCGGGTTAAATGAGTTTGGCCATTGAAAAAGCAGTCATCAGAGCCAACTTCAAATTAGGTAAGGTCCCTCTGGCCTCTGCTGCTGGGCTTTCACTTTCAGGAGGGATAATTGATTCTTGAGTCATCATTCTCAGGTGTTGGAATAATGTTTTACATTGTGTTGACTCCAGTTATGAGAAAAAGGAGAAACAAGTTAGCAGTTCTCCATAAAAATCCAACACCTTAGATATTTTCTTTGGTTCTATACCTTTTTTTGGGGCTAATTTCAAGTATCCACGCGATCATATTTGAAATATTGTTTGGCTCTATACTTGATCTCCCACATATATTGCGTCATGAGTGTATTACAAGAAAGAGGGTAAACAAATTAAAAGTTCCATGAGCAAGTGACATTTGATTGAATCACATGTAAGATTAAAAACTTGAACTGTCTCAACAAAAGAGTAAAATAGTAAAGATTACAACTCAGAACTAGATCCAACCTCAAATGAAATAGTTACAATGACAGACAAATTCTTACATTCAAATAGTTCCTTATTGGTTTCCACGGAGAGAAAAGGCCTATCCGGGCCAATGAAAGTAATGTATATACACAATTCTTTGCAATCAAATCAATGAGTTAGTGTGTGGCCTTCAAGTTCTAAGCTGCCACCGGTTTTCCTAAGACTCCAGTTAGTGTCATTATATATTGCCCTTCAATTGCGCCCTTTTCCTTTTTATGCTCCACCTTGTCTCCACCATTAGTTTATAAATACTGCACAATCCACGCACGAATAATACCTAGTCCTCTCGTTTATATACAAAGAATCTAAGAGATTTCTCCTTCCGAACTGGCATGCTTAATGATATACATGAGGAGATACATAAAACTCAGTCTCATTGAAAAATGGTCTTAAATCTTCTCCACGCATGAAGTCCAAAGGAAAACAAACAAGATGCCCCTTTATGCACTCCAGTTTGCCTGCGTGCTCCGTTTGATCAGGGCCTATTCCCAAGTCTATAGTGGTATGACCTAGTTTCTCCTTCAAGTGAGCTATGTTTTGCCTAAGTGCAGCTCTGAAATTAATGTCAATAATAGATTAGAGAAATCAAAGGCTGACAGGAAGAACCCAAGAACAAAGGTGGGATAGAACATAAAACCATACCTGGAGTATATGTGATCATTGGGTATGCAGGAAAAGACTTCATGGTATATTCTAGTATTTTCCTGTCACACATAGGATAGGAACTAGTAGTTAATATACCATAACAGGAGTATAATGACAAAACAAACTACTCAACGTGCAGATGAAATTACAATGACCGAATCTGTGGAATATGGATAAAATCCAAAACTCTGACAAGTCTCACCTTTGCAGTTGCTGACCATAAGTCCTTGTAAGTTGTATCCGCTACTGGATCACTGATTTTATTTACCTCTTCAGTATTTAGACCAAGGTGCTCAGACCACAAGGAGCAACGGAGGCTATAGGAAAGTTTCCCTGCCTTCCACGGTTTTCCATCCATAGATGAATTGACATACTCTCTGTCTTCGATTACCACTCCAATCTGGTTAAAAATGTATACATGAATAATACTCAGTATACAAGGAACTCTACTAAAATTACATCTCATAGTGACGTTCTTGCATAGCCTCTAAAAGTAGCAAGTTTAGTGATTCCTCAAATACGAACTATACCTCAGAGTCTCTTGAACCTAGCAAACTCCTATCATTTATATTAGAAGATCCAATTATAGCAGCACGATCATCTACAATCATCAATTTGCTGTGTACATAGACCTGCATAGGTAAGGTAACAAACATCATATCATATGAAATGAAGGAAACCGATGTCAACGATCAATCATCTTACCATGAATACAGATTCATGATTTTACAGATAAAACATTGTTTACCTTTGTTAGTTATAAGGAAGCCAAACTCTGGAGAGCAAGGAAGAATATATAAAGGGGGAGCAGGAAGCTGCATAGAATGGTAATATGTAATGAAGTACCTGACTTGTGACCATAGGGCCATCGGCAGAAAGTCTACCACGAGAACGCAGACCATAGAAAGAAATGTAGTCTTCAGTCTTAGGGCCAAGTACAGCTCTAAGGTTGGCTAATATGGAGTGTTTTTCTCTAGAGATTGTTCGATACTGCCAATGTGTTATTGCTCTCACAGTTGCTGCACCACCATCATCCAGCCCACCCTGATAATGGCCAATTTACACCAGAAGTCATTTCAAGCCTGTTCCATAAAGGAGTGAATATTACGCAAAGCAGGGCGTTGAAATTTACCTGGAAGCCAGGCAATAGAGGCATCACAATTATGACTCTAAAAGGCTTTTGCTCTTTGTGAGCCAGTAAAATACGCCTGTATAATGCTTCCAACACACGGTTCTGTACAGTATCGTCTGTTGCCAAGCCTGATATGAAAAACTGGTTCTGAAAGGAAAACAATAAAAACGCAAACCACATAAGTTTTTCCTTTTCATTTAAATAAAAAATAAAATATAAAAGAAGCAGATATAATAAGTCAAGGAATGAAACTCCCAATTGTTCTCCGGCGTTTTGCATACCGACGTGACTATTTAAGCAGTATCCCGTACCAATGAACTAGAATTTCAAACTGAACTTAGCTCAGGCTCACATGTATCGGGTATTTAATACGAAAATTTACGGAATGATATTTCTTCTTGATCTTGAATATCAGATTCAATCAACCCTCTTCTTTTATGTATATATATATGCCTGAACTTCATTTATTTTAATATCACTACATATTCTATTTAAAGTTTTAAACCTTCCTTTCATTTGTTCGAAATGCTGTATCAACAAGAAAATAAAAGAAAATGGAAAAACTCGATTACCTCAATGTAGATAAAATGTTTCGCTTTTTCAATGAGAGAACAATAAGCAGTGTGAATGCTTTCTTCAGTCTGACTTGTTCCAGCAGACCAATGGCTGACACTCCTGATTACCTGTGGATGGCGTATCCATTCAAGATGGTAGGAGATAAATAATAATGTAAAATAATATTAAAGTAACATACAGTCCATGCACTAATGCAGTGCTCAATAGGTTACGAACTT
Organism: Vachellia pachyceras; assembly: GCA_025593235.1. Taxonomy (NCBI): domain Eukaryota; kingdom Viridiplantae; phylum Streptophyta; class Magnoliopsida; order Fabales; family Fabaceae; genus Vachellia; species Vachellia pachyceras. The sequence continues at coordinate 5,120 of JANTPZ010008126.1, read as the reverse complement.
GAATAGAATGCTCCAAGGTTCATTGTAGGAATCAGTCAAAGACCTTAAATCTTACTGTGGTATAAGCAGAAAATGTAAAATTCCTATGAATCTAATAATTTTATGATCTTATAAATTGATACCAGATCCGGGAGGCGTTACTAACCTGACAACGACATTTAGTACGAGGACCAACTTCTCCATATTCCACAGCAGTGGCATCGCAATAACCTTCTTCGGATGTTTCCCACCAATCATCTGAAGCATCCATGGGAAATTGTCTCTCCGAGTCAAAAGAGTCAAATTCATCGCGAAAACCTTCCACCTGAGCATCTGAAGTTTCGTCTCTTGGATTTCGGCTTTTGCACAAATTTATCTGATCCATGAGATTATAATCCCCATTGTTACCAATTAACTTGAGATCTTCTCCACCAGCTTCTTGAGGCAGAAGCAATGGTATATCTCGCGGGGGTGATTGTGACGAAGACGAACTCTGACTTTCAACTTCTTTCTTGTCATCTTCATTGCACCCATCGATGTCTATCTCTTTGCTTCTTCCCATGTAGTGAGGGATGACCATGTGGTGGTGAGGCATAAGTAGCGGAATGGTATGTTCATTTAAAGCTCTCTGCAAAATGATTCAATTTTTTTTTGTTTGGGGGGGGTTTGGATTAGGTAAAAAACAGAGATGAAAAGTTAAGCGTTGGGCAAAAGATATACCTTAGCATGGTTCCAACGTTGAACAAAGTGACGAGCAATGTCACGACAGGGAGGTCCCCAAATAGCACAATGGACGTCGTGCCACGGCATGCGGGGATACTTTACACGGTCCAGTTCATCTCTCATGGTGTCTTCCCATGAATTAGGTTCAGATTCTCTGACCAGATTATATTCCACAAACGATATATTATAAACAGCTTCGACACCGCCATTTAATCCATAAATCATGAGTTCCTTGATTACATTCTATTTTTCAAGTAAAATTAATTTATTTTCTATTCTAAAACAAGGAGAAAAACATACCTTGGGTTGTAATAGTCCTTTCCAGGCCATATTTCAGAGGGGAAATCACCCACTTGATGTTCAGTTGTGTCATAACGGCCAAAGCATAAATCTAGTCCTCCAAAATAGCAAATCTTGTAATCAACGATTACAAGTTTTTCATGGTGCGACCTGAATGAAACCAAGCGGTATTAGTCTTGCATTGACATCATTATGCCTAGTCGACCTTTTCAGTTTTTATGAATGAAGGCGATGTTCACACTTCATAGTATAGTTCTGACCATAAATAGACACCAGCCGATAAATGGTTGGGATACCGCAATACTCTCACATTTTCATGAATGTTGAGAAGTCTTCTCTTACTGTACAAGCTGTTGATTTTTAAAGCTAAAGATACCTCCTTGTACAGAAGCACATAGATCTGTAATGACCAAAAAAAATAAGGAGGCAAGACGCACATAGATCTTTAAAATAATTTGAAGTGATAAGCTATCAGACACTTTTAAATAAGGAAGTCGCATACAGAAACGATTGTGTGTGTGTGTGTGAGAGAGAGAGAGAGAGAGAGAATGAGAAAAATGTGTACCTTAACTCCTTGTTTAGCCTTTTCTTCTAGTAATGAGTCCAGCCTAAAGGAAGAATGAGAGTGAAAAGGACGTTTTAGATAGAGCTCTGGGCAAAGCCACCATCCAGTGATAAGGATCTGCACCCAGTTTCCATCTTGGATCAGCAATAAATGTCCATTTGTCCACTAAAACAAGCACTACCAATGACTAAACGGCAATATGTACCTCTGACTTTGCTTCCTGAATTGAGGAAGCAATTGCTTCAAATGCTGCCTTCCCATCTATAAACCACTGGGCTTGGCTTCCATCTTCTGCCAAACCTCTTATGGGAGCAAATGAACCAAAGCGATGAGGACGACACCAACCCTCTTGAGGTCTAAGACCAACTTCGTTAATTTTAGTAACCCAATCTTTAACTTTGGCACTGCTGCTAGTTCTCAAACTTATGCTCCGATTTCCGCTAGTTACCTTACAAATTCAATTGTTATTATTTGTTTGAGGGCAAAACAGAATATTACAGCCTTACGTACAGGGCTGGCTCTTTTGTATGAAATGATAATCAATCAGAACACGTCTTAGTTTCAAGATAGACTAGCACTAGAGAGTAACTCACCTTAAATGTGTATCTTAAGGGATTGCGTTCCTTGACATGATCAGCCAAATATATCGGGGAGCCCTTATCTTCAATTGACGAAGGCAGGATACCAAAAACAATTATATCTACCGGTTCGCTGCTGAAAGGATCATCCAGCAAGGCCAGAAATCCAGGTTTCAGGACAGCCCACACCTATGTGCAGACAATGCAGTCTTATGCTAAGAATAAAATGCAGGCAAATTTAATTTGTATTAGAAGATTACAAAGAAAATATGGTGTATGCTCAAACCTTGGACCAGTTGTCATTACACAAACCAAACCATTCGCATGGAAAGCATGTTACATCTGAATCCCTTGAGATATTTGATGAGCGCTTCACCATTATGTAGCCCTCTTTCATTTTTGGTCCATAATCCTGTAAAAAGGATAGCCTAGAGACCTCCAAGAATTTGCAGACCTGTAATCCAAAACAATAAGACAGAAAGGATTATTTTAGCACCAAAGAAGTGGCAGCAATTATGGAAAATGAGTATTTTTCCACCCAGAATTACGTCAATATCCTGTTGTATGAAGGCTATAGGGGTGACCATAAAGGGGATTTCTATTCCCGTATCAATCCACTTATAAATCTGTTTGTATCGGGAACAACTCCGTAGACAATGGTACTAAAATGTCATTTAAACCTTTGTAGAAGGAACAACGTGCAATCAGCAAATATATCGGCAAAAAATCATCTAAGCAAAGAAATCCATCATGAGTATTACTACTTGCCTCTCGAGAATTGACAATATCCAAATTTCCAAGGAAATGATTCAAGTAACCCTGCATTGCGACTTTTGCTTTATCTGCAACTGTCTGCTGCCCTCCTAGTGATGGACGAATGATTGGCAGGGCTGCCGCGGATGGTACATGTCTGATCAAGTTACGGCGATGATAAATAAATTTTAGTATCTTTCCTTAAGCTCACTCAGGGGAATAACATAAAGAATTTAAGATATGTTGAGATTTTTAGAAATGTATCATATTTTGGTAAGATAAATTGAGATACCTGTTCCTAATACTGTCTTCATGATGTAAAGGCACGGCCCCATCATCAGGTTCTTCAATATCTTGCACCATCGTTGTTTGATCAAATATTCCTAAGCTTTGGAGCCATTCTTTTACCTTAAGGAGAAAGTTGAAAATAAGAAATCAGACAGAATATCAAAGAACTAAAGCTATTGGATTCGGAAGCATGAACATATATTTTTAGTTGATGAAGGATCTCTATATAAAACTTATGCGGATGCATGAGATCGGGAAACCAATGAAAGATTAAAAGGGGGAAAAATGGACACAAAATATGCAGAATATGCGTAAACCTGCTCCTGCTTGTCATGAAATTCTTCGATTAATGCACGTTTCTTCAAAGAGAAATGTAGGTAGAGAACTTGTGAGGCTTTCTTCACAAAGCGCCATTTGAACTGTATCAAACAATTTCAATTATTATCAATAAATTAGCCGGACATGACTGGATTAGAGGTAGCGCATCATGACAGTAGCCAGAAGTGGAAGAAATCATTTTTTTCTTTAAAATGACAGAAGCCTCAGTTAGCATGAGACATGAAAATTTAAAAAATGTGTTCGTAGAATTTTCAAAAACAGCAAAATGTGTCTTGCTAATAAGTTGCTACATGCCTGATGCTGTTAGACTCTACCAACAGATATATCATTTTGCTCGTAAAATTTTACTAAAACAGATTTATCAATGTACCACGAAGGTTCTTAAATGCACCATCAATAGCTGCAGGTATATCTTTAATCAGATTCGACCCATCCCTTTTAGAAAGTATGCAAGGGAGAGAATGTATGAAGAAAATTGTAAAGATACCCGAATATGCAAAATTATCCATAAAATCTCAGTATAATTGTAATTTAGTCCCGACACGTAATTTCAACTTATCAGCTTATCCTCACCGATAAATTCATGAATACGTTAATCAAATTCTGCTAAAAATGATTTGCGTAGCAAAATTGAGCACAAGAAAAAATAATCACAAGAACAAGCAATATTTTTTTGCCAATGACTTAGACCACAAGTTTAAGCGAACAACGCTTGAAATAGTCTATGCTTAGTTCTCCCATCCTTTCTGCGCTTTAACTTGACGTGATGAATAATTAGGAAAAAACAATCAGATCCCCGAAAAAAAAAACCCATCCATGAATTCTCTGATGAGTCAAACAAGAGAAAACTCGGGAAGAACGAAGGCAGAACAGAAACACAGTTATGCATAGAGAGGGAGACGGTGCCTGTTTGTACTCCAACTCAATGGTGTAAGAGAGAAGGGTTGGACTAATATCTCCGGTGTCTGGTCTGGAGACGGAGACAATGGTGGCCTTGGGCAATTGGTCAAATATCCAACCAGGTTCGCCGCATTGCCGAAACGACTGAGAAGTCGGCGATGCTTCTGACATTGCATCGTGAGGTTCAATCAGGCGCTCCGTTGACATAGTGATCCCTCAAACAGGCTCTCACGAGAATCAATCAATATGAAAGAGTGTGTACGGCATGAGTTGAGTTTCGGTTGACTGAATATTGAAGGAAGAAGCAACAGAGACAGGGGGGGGAGCGAGAGGAGTGGGCGTGGGAAAAATATTTGAGGCGATCGAAACTGTAACAAACAGAGGGTGGCGCCTTTTATAGTTTTTCAGGTAGTCCTTAGTTTGAGCCTTTCAGGTATACAAATACCGGAACGGACGCAGAGGGGGCTAGGATGACACCGGCTGCACGCAAACTCACTCAAACGTAAACAACTATCATGCCACGTTGTATTTTTCCTTTCATCCTTCAAAGTCAACTTCACCCTGGATCCCACGGATCACTCTCCTTCTTTCCATATGATAATTGGAAATATCATGACTAGATTTGGTATATTCACCTATATGAACCGTTGATATTAAAAGAGATTTAATGCAGAAGTAGTAGCACACTTGAATTA
>JANTPZ010008122.1:0-11305 GCA_025593235.1 Vachellia pachyceras | reverse complement strand
AACATGGACGATGAATCTGTGGAAGTAGCGCTTAAGAGAATCCAAGAATTTGTGGGCAAAGAAACGAAGAAACCAGTGAAATTCCTCAACCATAATAGGCAAGGCTTTAGTAATCTCCGAGTCAGTTTCTCCTCGAGAAGATTTGATGAGACTGTTTTGTCACCACCTCACATGATATCTCCACATTCATCTCACTCACCCCTTGTTAAAGCCACTTGAAGGGCCAGATTTGCCATATATATCGATAAAGCCTTCAAATAAATCTCATTTCAGTATTATATATCTGTTTGTTTTTAATTACTAGTCTTGGTAGATGCCTTTTTCCAGTTGGAGTGCTAGACAGTAGAATAATATTCAGATGTACTGTGTAGTTATGTTGTCGTAATGGCAGCTAACTCTAGTGAAATTGTATACCTATGGAAAGAAGTTTCATTATTACATACACACACACAAGTTTGGCTGCTTCATGGATTAATCTCCTCTTGTACAAATTAAATACGCAGGATACTCATCACTTCCTTTTTTGATAGAGACCCAAATATATGATAAGTCTGATTAATTATAGAATCCATGAAAATGCAAATAAATTTTTCCACAGGTCTACTAATCTATAATTTGGTAAGGTTACTAATTATAGAGTTGATGAAGATTGTTTAAATGATCATTAAATTGCTATGCGTTTTTAATCTGAAGATTCCAATATATATATGTATATATAGATGCTATGACAGAAAGGCCAAGATGATGTGAAGTCTGGAAATGACTAAAAATGGGAAACTTCCGAGTCTTCTATTATTATGCCTCTCACAGATTCCGTGACATGATAATGTGAACAGCCAACTTTGTCTTCTAAGTGCTTGTCTACTCATCAAAATTGTTCCCAGCTCATATGAATGGAGTTTTTCAACGTACGTACCCATACTAAGTTAAGAAGCTATATGTGTGTGTATTATCAATACATTAACTAGGAGCTGATGAATATGTCCAAAAAAAAACAACTAACAGACAAAATCAACAAGATTATATTGTCTACGGACTTCATGTTTTTCTAGTATAGATTTGAAATATTTAACTCCATTAACTACAAAAAAATTCATCACTAAAAGCATAGCCTTCAACAGCAATTGAAAAAGTCGTTGTTGAAAGTCTAACCTTCAGCGGTGACTTTTTTATTATAACTGAAAGTCATTTTTTTTTTTGTAATGACCAGAGAAGTTGAACTTTCTCATCTATATGTGTGTATCTTTCTCTAGACCTTACGCAGTTACACTTTTTATTATCTAACAATGGCAAAGACCACATGTAACCCACATTCATAAACACATTATCCTGATAAGATTATTTATTATCTTGAACCTGACAAGGAGCTGAGTGCTCTTTAAATTGTTCTAAACATCATCTGTACCTTGCCGATATAAATTATATATATATATCTATCTGTTTTCAATTTACATAAATTTTGGCACTAGCTAGCTAGGCGTGAGCTGTGCATGAAATGCTGTAGGAACTTCCCTTGTGATGAACAAGTTTTCTTTCCCAATTCCAGACAGAATCCTATTCATCATCTGGTTAGGCGATTGTAATGCATAAGGGGACACACTATTGTATCGTGGGTCATTTATTCTTGAGTGTGATGGGGACATAGTGACCCACACACCAAAAGATACACATACACACATATTCAACTTCTAACTTTTCTGTCTCTACATCACTCAAACTCATCGCCACCCTTTACTTTGATCATTTCATGATCGTCCATATATATATATATATATAATTGATTCATGTCGGGAGACGTTTTCTCAAGTCCTGTGAGAGGGATTTGTAGAAAGATAAGGGAATGATTTATAGAAATAGGCCTTTTCTTAACCTCGCCAAACAGCTTTTTCTTACTGGTATTAATTATAGGTTTAATCTCGGCCTCGAGTATATATAGTTCTATCTAGCTAGTGGTGTGATCATTTAATTATCATAATGATATTAATCAATTAAGTCTAGGTGATGAGTAATTATGGTGTGATCCTTATAAATACTGATGGATATGAGTGTGTGTGTGTGTGTGTGTGTGTTGTGAGCATTTCTTGCCGTCTGGGACATTTGTTGTTGCTGTTGTTTTGTACAGAGCCATGAAAGTGAAATTGGAAAGAGGAAGGTAATGCCACATATTATGAATGCGCAATCAGTTTAGTGAAGGTGCAGCTTTATATGATTAATCCATTGAGTGTGATGGGGACATAGTGACCCACACACCAGAAGATACACATAAACACATATTCAACTTCTCCTAACTTTTCTGTCTCTACACTACTCAAACTCATCGCCAGCCTTTCACTCTGATCATTTTATGATCATCCATATATATATATATATATATATAAATTGGTTCGTGTCGGGAGACGTTTTCTCAAGTCCTGTGAGAGGGATTTGTAGAAAGATAAGGGAATGATTTGTATAGAAATAGCACTTTTGTTAACCTCACCAAAAAGCTTTTTCTATCTGGTGTTAATTAACGAGTTTAATCTCGGCCACGAGTATATATAGCTCTATCTAGCTAGTGGTTTGATCATTTAATTATCATAATGATATGATTAGTCCATTAAGTCTAGGAGTTGAGTAATTATGGTGTGATCCTTATAAATACTGATGGATGTGCGTGCGTGTGTGTGTTTGGTGAGCATTTCTTGCCGTCTGGGACATTTGTTGTTGCTGATGTTTTTGTGCAGAGCCATGAAAGTGAAATTGGAAAGAGGAAGGTAATGCCACATATTACGAAGGCGCAATCAGTTTAGTGATGGTGCAGCTTTATATATTGACTTTTAGTGTATTGTGCAGTGCCAATTCTAAACACGAGAGTGACAACTTCGTATGGTCTCTGCTTTTTATAATCACGAATAGACTCTTTTTTTTTTTTTTACTGTTTTGCTCATATTATAAATAAAAGGGGTCTCTGCTAGTGAACAGGGTTGTCACTGTACGTACTTGTTCTACAAGCTCTAAGTACCCCCTCCCACAGGAGCTGGACAACCTCTTTGCAATATTCCAATTTGCAACCTTGTTTTCTTACTGATTAAAATCATAGATGCCTCTCTAATCATAGAACGCAAAAGTTAGATAACTAATTTACATATGTTAAAAGGAAATAATCGAGTTAGCTATGTATTTATAAAGAATGTGTATCCATTTTTTAAAATTAAAATCTACATTCACTAAGCATTCATTTGCATTAAAATTTATATTATAATTAAATAATTTATTTAAATTTTTAATTTTTTTAAAAAAAGTAAACGGCCTCTTGTATTAAGGAGCGGGGATAGGGGTCGATTAAAGGAGTAGAAAATGTTAATAACACCATTTATTTGCTTAGTTTTGATGAGAGGGATTAGGGAGAAATTATATGAAGGGTGTGAGAAATGGTTGAAGGGGACACATAAACCCGATCATGAATTAGGACTGAAAACACACATAAAACGATGTCTTTGGACAAATACAGGTTGGTGAATATTATGCATTATTTTATACGCAACCCAGATACGATGTATTGCTTACATGTTTTTCCAACAGTGACAAGTACATCTTCCTCCCCACTAGTTAATTGTTCTCGGATTCATAGTACATGGAAAAAAAATACTGGGAGAATTGCATTTAGATCATACGATAACGAATTAATTACTTTAAAGTTTCAGGAGGTTGTTAATAAAAAGTTGATGAGCACTATTAGCAAGTGAAGTAGCTACCATTAACAACCTCTTAGGATCTTAGAGTAATTAATTAGACTTTAAAGTAATTATCCCAAAAATATATTTACAAACGTCACTTACCAAAAATCAGGTTTAATTTTATATGACTGAGTAATTAATGGATCATCACTCACTATATTACCCCGGAAGGTATATGATCTCGTGCAGAAGACTGCCCAATACATTTATGTGATGTGAAATCAATTTGATAAATTGAAATTTATTTAGAAAATATATATACACACATATGATTATTCAACCTGATCTTGATTGAGCATATTGTTGAGCTTAACTGAGAATAATATCTTTACATATATTTTCTGCATTTATAGAAATTTGATTCAAGATATTGTTCTTAACCAGTCAAAGCATATCAATTTATATATTCTTTTTTCCTTGCTATTAGAGTTGATGATGGTAGTTGGGCCCCGGGTTTAACCCATCAACCCTTTTTATTTTTGTTTGATATATATATATATGTTATACCTTTTATCTTCTTCATCTTAATATTATTTTTAAAAATTAATATTAAATCCTATTTTTAAGAAATTGAAAATTTATGTATAGGATTCAAAAAAAAATCATGTAATTATAGGAAAAAAACTGGGCAAAAAAAGAAAAATAATGATTTATTTTTTTTAAAAAAAATATTGTTAGCGAGCTCAGGGTGTGGGCTCAAGCTGCATTCCTGCAGCCTGTTCGAGTGACGGGCTAACCTTCCTAACCCACCAACATGTGTAAGTTAACTCACAACTCACGGGTTGGTTTGTTTTACCACCCGTACTTGCTATGTATTAAGTTGCTCCTATTATGCATTGGGGGATTCTTTTTTTTTGTATAAAACACCCGGTATCCTGGGTTCATTGCCAGCCCCAGACTAATCAGGACCCGCGAGGAGACCTTACGGTGGTAGCGAGGTACCGATGGGATAACTTCTTTGAAGTTGCGTTAATTATCATAGCTGTCACTCCCCAGAGTTCGAACCCTTATCCTAGAAATGCTGACAGTAGCCCTTATCAACTCTACCAAGCGTCCATTGGTCCATTGGGGGATTCTATTAAAATAGAAACCAGGCTCAAATCAACCCGCTTATCTTGATCAGGCTGAAATAGAAACCCATTTGTTTTAATAGCCAAAACAAGAATGGGCCAGCCCATTAAAATCAATATAACAATTCTATTTCTATCTCGGTCCTACCTTTTCTCCTCACCCTATCTGCTCTAACTGACTGCCTGCTACTGCTTGTCCCCGCTCTGTAATGTAATATATAGATAATTAATATAATTAAGCTAGTTATTTTAAATAATTTTTCAAAATATCATCTTTAATTATATGTGTTAACATTACATTTTAATGAAAATTATTTTAATGTGTGTAATCAAAAGGAAAAATACCTGACAAAAGTTATGATTTTGAAAAAAAAAATAGTGTGAATTAAAATCACTTATTTAAAATTAAAGTAAACTCCTTATATAATCTGTATATTAAAGATTATATTGTTTATTATATATTAGGTTGGAGGGTAAAATCACTTCAACCTTCCATTCTTCCCCTTAAATCAATAATTTACTTCTTGAACCATTTTTATTTTCAATAATCAATTTAGTTGTTAAACCCTCACTTAATATATTGAGCTAAAATTATACAAAGTCAGAAAACTGCAATGCCATGTAAAAAAAATTAAAGAGAATAGATTGTACTAAATCAATAATTGGGAAAAAATTCAGGGACTGAACTATTGTTTTTTTATCAACCCACACACCTATTCCTCTTAGTTCATACAATACAGAACAGAAGGAACCTTTTTTTTTTAATTATCATAAGAGTTACAACTTAGAACTATGAATTCTAAATAAAATGTATTCACACCAAAATACTTTAAATCTGTAATTATTTTAAATGTTTCAAAATAATATGTGTATTTTCAGTTTTCATCGGTGTTTAAAGATGTTGAGAGCCTCAGTTAACATTTTGGTATGCCTGTTGTTTGATCGGGAAGTCTCATTCTCGGTGTGTTGAAATCAAAGGTTGTTTGGCAAAGATTAAGAAAAATCAAACACACATTCAACAGTGTTTTTCTACAAAATGAAATAATATCATTCACATATTTACCTCGATTTGTATGAAAGTACTTATCTAACGTATTTTCAAACGAGCACATTGGGTTAGATTTGATTAGTTATATAATCAGTGTCTGATTAGGCATTCTGTGGAGCTTGTTAGCAATTATGGGAGGATGAAGGTGACTAGGATCAAACATCATCTGGCCGACCAAAACATCTATAATCAACGTCATGTTTCATCATCAATGACTTAATTAGTGGTTGTAATCTTCTCCAATGCATGCTTTATGCTGCGTTTATTATTCTATATCACCACAATCAAAACATTAAAAAATTAGGATCCAGCACATTATGTTTTACTTATTACATTATTATTTCACCCCTTTCAACGTCGGTTTGTAATGGTGTTGTATTTTTATTAGGGAAATTTATTGGGAGATCCCACATAAGCAACTTATTTAATGAATGGTCACAATTTTAAAAATATTTATTAGAAGGTCCCATTGAGAACTGAGGTCCTATGCATTGACAACATCATGCGCTGTATTGACAACACCTCATATTGTCAATGGGACCTTTTGATAAATATTTTTAAAATTAGGACCATTCATTAAATAAGTTCTTTATATGGGACCAACCAATAAATTTCCCTTTTTATTAATTATGTACTGCCTATATTTTTTGGGGTATTTTTATTTCCAGGGACATTTTCAAAACCACTGGAAGAATACACGCAAATTTCTTTTCTTTTTTTTATGCAAGTATTATGTCCAAAATCTAACGGTTGGATTTAGTAAAATGAGTTAATCATTCATGATGGAATAAAAAATTAATGTTTCAACTATCACCGGAATAGGTGATCAAGCGATTTGAATTTGATTGTCTCTAATACAAAAATGTATTAATTTAGAAAAACAGTTTTTCTAAATAAATAATTACACATGGAGCATCAGAGAAGCATCAGTTACTGTGCTTGTTTGGAAAAGTTTATTTACTCCCTAATAAAACGTCCAACAGTGTTTTTTTGCAAAACGACATAATCTCCTCCATATATTTACCTCAGCTTGCGTAAAAGTACTTCTCTACCGTGTTTCCAAACGGACCTATTGTGTGTTTAAGAACTCCGTTAGGAGAAAGGATTTTGCTTATTTTAATATGCTTTTTATTGATTCCGAGATAGTTTTATCTCGATTTGCGTGTACGGGAATGAAGTTTTCAAACAAACTAATTAAATAATTAGTTTAACAGTAATTAATCACATACCTTTTGCATTGTGTACGAGTAGTACAAAACAGTGACAGTGGGGTCTATATGTGGATTGATGAAATAACAAGCAAAGATGACCTGGCATGCCAACCAAACTCCTGCAAAACTGTGGATTCAAAATTTTAAAAAGTTGCAGTCATTTTTCATGACCAAAATCACCATCATTCCAAAATCCATAAGTCTTGTAATTATAACGCTCAGTAACTTAATTTTCTTTTTAAAAAAATAAACTTTATGGAAAAACTGGTGATAATTTTAATCCAGCTTTTCATCCCACATCTTTAAGAGTCTTTATGTTTAAATATGTAGTGTCATAAAGCGAAGCAGGTTACTTTGTCTCTCAGGACGATGCAGAAACAAAAGGTAAATTATGGGTAAGAAGATGTCATTACTTTTATATTTGGGGTAACAGAAGGTTACATTACTTTAATCATACCCCACCAAGTAGGATTAAGAAATAAAAGGAAGGTGTGGGTCAGACTGGTAAATCTGGTTGAACACGAGTTGGAGCTAATAAAACAAGCTATGATTCTCCATGAAGAAAACTCCATGTGCTACCAGCTTCTCAAGGGGCTAGAGATGCTGTCAAGGTAATTAGGGCCATTAAACTTAAAATTTGTTTTGTTTTATTAATATCATTTTGTTCTGATTTCGATAATTAGATGAACAAGCAAACAAATAAACATGATAAAATAAAGATTTGTTTTTTCAGGACACTTGTTGTGTAGAGCTCATAATGTCCCTTCTTAAGTCTGCTTCTTTCTTTTCTTTTCTTTTTTTTTGTGAATCAAGCATACAGACACATCATGTTACATCAATCAGAGCAAAGATAAATCTAGGTCACGAGGAGCTTAAGGTTTTTTTAACTCCACATTGTAAAAGGGGAATATATCAGACACAGCTGTAAAAAGGAAAAGTTTAATCTCAACCTCAAAAAGATCCATGTCCCAGCTCCCACATGAGATTATGAGAACCTGCTCAAGGACCAGACAAGAACCGCAGAATCAATGAAATCATTTCCTTCTTTTGTTTCAAGTGGTGTAAGATGTCACTGAAAAATCCTTATTTAAAAATTTCATCGATGAGTATGATCTAAACGGCATTTTATATATATAACTAGATCATTATCAATCATGTTGCCTACGGCTTATCTCACAATTTACAGGTCGGTTTGGGATCATGGTCTCAAAATTTAGGTTTTGTTTAAATAATCACATTTTTTAAATATCGAACTCCGTAAAAGTCAATAACTTCTCAAATACATCACCTCCAAAACATAAGTTTTATTTTAAAATCCATAAAAGTTATTTTTAAAAAATCTATTTTTCGAAACTTAAATTTTATCTTAAACTCCGTAAAACTATTTTTAAACAAGCTGTCAAATATTTTTTTCTGACCATCCATGCAGATAAAATGCTGGGTTTGCGCGCGTGTGATGTCCATCTTCAAGAAACTATTTTTCTCACTTTTTTACCCTGCAGATAATTACTGAGTTTACTGGAAGGCTGTTCCTTCAAGGCAAGCAACTATTACAGTGGGGAAAAGCAAGGTGTGAATATTGTGTTCAAATTCAAATTGAATCCCCACAATCAGCAAAGCAGTACGATCACTGTTTTTGTCCCTGCCTCTTATTTTTCTGTGTCCATAGTCCAAACAGATAAGTTACTAGACTATGGATCCGTTTAGCAACGTGGTGAAGAAGTACTTGTAAGTACTTTTACACAAATCGAGATAAATATATGTAGGAGATTGTCTCGTTTTACGAAAAAACACTGTTGAATGTAATTATAAGTGCTTATAAGCACTTTTGGCAACTTAACAAACGGTGCCAATATATAACTAGCGGTGATGACGAATTCAAGTAACTGTTACACGAGAAGAGTATGAATTACATTTATGTTAAGAAAGAAAACCGAATCCCCCAAAAAAATCTTATTTATTTTCCTCTACACATCACCAATTTTGTCTCAAAACAGCTCAACCGAAGCATCACCATATTATATACATAATAGTACCTATGTTCTTGGTTTTTGGCATCCTACTACAGGCATGCATGATTTGTTTTCCATCATGCTTGGACAAGCTCTTGATATAATCATTAACAGATGGCACAAGCATTGGGATTCTCTTCCATGCTCTGGACATAGTGATATGTCGTCATCTGGGGATTGTAAGCCCTATAAGCCCTGACCATCTCTAAAATAGGGTCTGGAACTGCCTCTTTCTTCTTCTCATCCTTCTTCTTTTCTTCCTCTGGCTTGCCTTCTTCTTTCTTGCCCTCCTCCTTCTTTGGCTCTTCTTTCTTCTCAGGCTCCTTCGCTGGTCCTACTGATACTATATCTGTCTGCCAGTATTTGCGTAATTTGCTTACTACATGAACTGGATCCACTGTTCCGATCACTGTTAGTGTCCTATCCTTCATTTCCATGGAGATAGCATCTATCCCTACATCATAATTGCAAAAGATTACAGGACAGAGTCTATAAGCTTTGAAGATTAACTCCCACATAAACCAACTAGACCTTTAAATATATGTGAATTTGAAGATCCATAAATGTTGTTACCTTGTGTTAGGTGTGTTCTAATCAAGTACTGTATTTGGAAATATGAAATATATGAAGAAGTACGACACAAACCATTAAAGACCACCGCTCAGGTTTTCTCACAAGTTCCTTCTGAAATACGAAAACCCATTTCACTACAGCAATTTAAACTTTAAAGGAACTCGAGAACAAGATGTTGACATGTCAACAAATAGTAGTACCTCGGTCTCATTGAAGATGAGGAAGGCTTGATTTCCCTACCCCACTTGCGACCTCATGCTAATAACAGCAATATAAATTGATTACATATGTACGCGAAGTAAGGCTCAGTTATTTGATCTTCCAATCATTTTATAAGAGTTGGGTTTTCATTCTTTAAGCAAGGAATTTGGTGGGAACAAGAAAGGTACCTGAAAGCGCTGAGACAGTTTTCAGGGCCTTCTGCTTTGCCTTGTCATCATGCAAATCCAACTTGAGCACAACCTTCTGCAAGCATAAAACCAGATAGCAATTCAGCTCGGATTCATGTAATCTTGAGCGGATCAAGAATTTTACAGAATAACTTGTAAAATCTAAACTTATCATAGGGAAACTCAGAACCCAGAAATTCTCTTCCTCCTAAAACTTTTGTGCCTTGACATCGCTAACGAAACAGATAACGAAGAGTATGAAAACCAGGAATATGAAGTGGGAATACCCAAATCCAATTTCCAGATCTTCAAATAGATAAACGGTTCGTGGAGAATCAGAACTCAACGGGATCATAGTTCAGAAGTGTGATATATTCTCGTCATGGAAAGGAACACAAAAAAGGAAGGTGGAAGAAAACGGAAGTATAGTATACAAAAAACGGAAAAAGTAGTAGAATCATCATACCTTCATTTCTAAATGCCTCGCAGGGGACTTTTGGGGGGGGTGGAAAAGGAGGAAGAATTAGCTGAAATGGAGGGCGTGGTGGGAGAGAGAAAGAGAGTGGTGGAGCGTAACCAGATAATGGTCTGAAAAAGATGGATGGAAAAGAAGAAAGGAGTGGTACTATCAGAAAAGCCGAAAGGAAACAAGGAATTGCATAAAAAGGGGGACGAGGGTGGGGGGGATCGGTTGAAGAAGAGATGGAAGCAATGGGTAGGCGGTGATGAGATATAGGCCGTAAGAGACTGTGAGTGCATGGAGGCAGTGAGCTTCGAAATCAGCAATAGACTGAGCGCGTGAGCATGACCGACCGTTGGCTTTGGGCCACCACCCGCTAAGGTAAAAATGTAAAGTCCAAAATAAAAGACTGAGTTGAGCTATATATATAATGTTTTTTTAAAGTACTCCAGGACATATTCAAAATAATATTCTGTACTTTTAAAGTAATAAATAAATAAATAGATAAATAAATAATTTGTGGAGCATGGTCCCAAAAAGGATGTATATACTCCCAAAACACCAAACAATAGACTCATGTGACACAACTAATTTTACATGGCACATCAGTATACAAGCTTCTTCTCCTTCCTTTACGCTTAAAAATATCTTTTATAAATTTTGAGGTAAAATCTAAATTTTGAAAAATAATTTACAGATTTCGAGATAAAAATTAGGTGTTGAAAAGTGATTTATGTTTGAAAGTTATTAGCTTTTACGGATTCTGAGATGAAAAGTAGATATGAAAAAAGAAAGAGGAAAAATGAAAGTTATGAAAAATGAAAAA
>JANTPZ010008121.1:0-14005 GCA_025593235.1 Vachellia pachyceras | reverse complement strand
GGTGGTGTTCCCACTTCAAAGTGAACCGTGGTCCTGCAAACAAGTGGAAAAATGCCTCTTTTTTTGTGATCACCAATGGAGGAAGATTCAAGGAGAACTTGATTTATAGTGTATGACATCATTTCCATGAAGAATAGCTCCTACTTGGTTGTTTATAACTTGATACATCATGCTTTACAAAGAATTATCAATAAGTGAACAAGAGACGTAAATTGTAGATAGAATAGGTTTCACTTTTATGAATATGGGGAATTTTTTTTGTCAATAAAAGCGTTAGTTCCTTAAATTTACCATCATTCCATTTTTTGGTCCCTCAACTTTTAAACTGAGTTTTGAAATCTTAAGTGGCAAAATAGTAAATGTTTTTATTAAATTATAGGAACTTATGCGTCAAACAAAATGAAATTTGAGGAACAAAAAACCTATGTTTTGAAATTTAATAGACCAATATAATAAAGCAAAATTGAGAGATAAAAAATTGTATTACCCTTTTTTTTTCTTTCTATCTCTGTAGCTTCGTCATGCAATAATTTGTAAGATATATACCTAAACCAAATCCAGTAGATCACAAATATAGATTATGCATGCTTAAATCTACATGCTTTCTGCCAGCAAAACAAGGAATCTCAAAACCAGTGAGATTCGAGTAACAAGAATCAAATAGATACGCTATTGGGAACCCCACGACCTGTTACCCCCGGTCCTGATGACCGAAGCAATAGTTCATAAGGAGGCACGCCAGCACCACTTCTGTTCTTTAGACGGACGTCCTTATTTCTTGCATTGATTATATCTTCTATCTCCTCAAGTCTAGCAGAGAATTTACTGAACAGTTTATGGATCTCTTGGTCATTGATCCAGCGAGTGTGTAGTGGAATCAATTGACCTAAATACTCTTCATCAGGGGAATGAGTGGACAATGTGTCCTGAACTGCCATCACTTTGGTAGCTTGAAGTTTAGTAGGCAATGATGATAAGAAAAAGTGCTGAGGATTTTGAATGAACTTTTCATAATCAGGATCATTTTCTTGGGGGATGAGTTTTCTCATTAGGGTAGGACGATTAGGCACATACCCTCCAAAGGGGTATTGACCAAAGTTTAGAGCAGCATGTTGACCTGAAGCAACCCAAATCATTGTGGAAAGTATACCAGAGAGGTCCTCTTTGTTCTCGAGTTTAGGCCACCAGGGCTCATTCCTTTTGTCATGGTGACCCTTATGTTTAATTTCAGTCCACCATGCTTGGAGCTCGAAATCAGATGTGACAGAATTTGGGTCAGAGTAAAAGTGTTCAACATATGATTCTACCCATTCTTTTATGGCAGACCAGATTAGGAGTCCATCTGCAGCGTAAGGGTAGTCTTCAATCACCAGTTTTACACCGCATGGCATTGAAGGGTCTTCTACAGCCATCCCCCTGGGAACCAAAGAAAAAGTATCAAATATGTCACCGGTATTGTCAATGTTGTAATCCCTCCGGTCTCAATAACAAGACTTTTCCAATTAACTTACTTATATCAAGGAAATTGGTTGGAATTAGTTTTTTCATTAAATTTGTCCCAAAACACAATTTGTTTTTCACATTTACGCTATTAAATGACTAATTTATCTCTAAAAGTATTTCTCATGCTTTGGAAATCACTCTTCTTGTCTTTGTGGAAGACTCATAATTAGGCTTAAGTTTGGAAAAAATAACAATTAATGCACCAAACAAACCCCTTTAATGTTTTTTATTCTGGACCAAATAAAGCTTATTTCTCATATCTTATATTTGAAACCGAAGGGATAAGTTTGAAAATAAAACTAGAAGGAACATAAAAACATTGGACACAACCATTAAAACCCTGTTAACAAAAAAGAGACAGCAGGGAAATCTTATGGCATTGAATTTGCAATATAAGCAGAGTTTACCTTTGAATAAGATCTGCGGGCAGTGATTCCATATCAAACCGCCACATATTCTTGTAGGCTGCTGAGCTGAGCTCGATTGCATACTTTCCTGGACTGAAAGAAGCCTCAATTACTCCCCCTCCATTTATTAGATTCTGCCGTGCTAGTGCATTAATTTCCAGTGTGTATCGCATATGAGGATGTAGCAGCTTGTAAATGGGGTGCATTGAGCTTAGTTGTCTATGAGTAGCAATTATATATGGCTCCATGCATGCATGAGTCCTTAACCTGCATATTAATAAGTAACAACACATTTTCCTTTCAGCCCATTATGAGCATGTCCACTTATAACTAGATTTAAATGGAAATTCAATCAGAATTATCATGAACTTTTACACTTCTCGAAGCATTATAGGCACTATGTATTTTGGATTCTTTTTCATATATTGCTTGAAATCAGCTTTTTGCATTGTCTTACCAGTGATTTACTAATTGATGGATTCCAGCATCGTTTGAGCAAACATGAGCTTTTGCTAACTTCCAAGTCCAGTATGTTGTAGCATCATGACCATGTGTATAAACTCGCTTATCCCATTGTGATGAGGGTGTTGGAGGAAGGGAAAGCTCAATAGCAATAGGCCGCAAAATACCTTTGGGATTATGGAAAAGAATTGTCCTTGAGGCATAGGCTTTTCTCCCAGGCAAAGAGTTAATCTTCTTGATGAAAGGCAAAAGCATGTCATGAAAATCTAGGATAAAAAGTCTTTTTTCCTCGATGGCCTGCCAAAATAAAAATAAGAGGTGGAAGATAATGGAGTTTGAACTTCTATTAGATAAACAAGTCAGGCAAAATTAGAAAAATAAAAAACCTTTTCCAAGCTCATTCCTCCAATTTCTTCTTCCAGAAGTTCCTTGGTTATTGCTGACTCTGAAGGACCATACTCAACAGGATCTAGTTTGCTGCGAATGGGAAATTCCTGAGGAAGACAACTAACAAACAGATTATTAACTGTATTGTAAACAAACAAATGGAAACATCAGGAATGCCAATAATTGTTATTATGAAGATTACCTTCAACAGCTCAATATTTACTGGATTGACCCCAGCTAGAGTCTGCCTCGCAAATTCATTGTCTCGCAACCAAGAGAATCTATCCCCTGGACAAGTACAAAAACTAGTACCAATTACGTGAATGTGGTTTTGAGACTTGTTAAAGTAGGCATACTCACTAACATGAGTAAATGTACCTCATATTAACGTCACTCATGAAACTAGAAACGGAAACAGTAGAAGCAACATACTCTGTATAATGGCTGGGATGTCATATTTCAAGAATCTCTCCCCAGCACTGAGGACCTTTTTCATCATCTTGCCCAATAATAGGTTCTCAGCAATGTCTTTGTGCTCTTCACCTCTCAAAACAACTCCATCAATATAAAGCTTGTCAATCTCGGAAAAGCACTTAAATGGAATGTCTGAACTTGACAAGGTTGCAGCAATCATGGGAATAAGATTGTGGGTCAGAGCTTTCAACCTTCCAGCAGAGAAAGTATCCTGCTTGATTTCTTCGAAAGCTTCATCCCGAGGCACGTATACAGGATGTGGCTTTTCAATTCTAATCTCAGTCAGTGGATCTATTCATAACCACACCAAACATGTTACCGATAAGATCAGAACCGCTTATCCAAATACCATAAAAATAGATGAAGAAAAAACAGAAAATCCTAATTTTTTATTCGTTCATTCTCAACTAAAACCCCTTGAACTTGTACGATTCAATAGTTCAAACTTTTTATCTTCCTATATACTTCCATCTCAAAACATATCGAAGAGTCAAATATTAAGACTCAGTCCTGTAAGATCAAGAACTTAAGCAGTTGATGCATGTATATGCAAAAATTGTTCTCCGTTCTTTTTTCAAAAAGGGATTAAAAATGCAATGTCGTATATACACCTGTAGTGGTTGGAGGCCGGCCGGTCCTACAGCGCCTCGGATAAGGCCTATCGGCATCCCCGGCGATCGGCCTAGCAAGGTCCTGGTCCTTGTCAGGATTTCCCAAGTCATTGTAAGGAGCATAATCGTAGATTCTATCATGAGGCTTTCTCTCTCCTTTTCCAGTACCTCTGATGCTTAGCAAATCTTCACGTCGAAGATCTTTAATACCAGCTGGTGTTTGCGATGGTAAAAACGCCTGATCGAACACTTATGTCAGCAGAGAAACCATAACTCCCACACAAAAAAAATCACAATCTACGATAAATTTAATAAGCGGAAGAAGAAGAAGAAGGTTAGGGTCCTTATTTTACTTGATTCTTGAAGATGATTCTGCTTTCAGGATTGTCATTGCGAGAATGAATCCAAGTATTTGCAGGGAAGAAAAAGGGACCTCCTTCGAAGCCATGGATGACGATCTCAACCAAGTGGAACTCCTTGCTATGAAGATTGGTAATGAGAATGGCGCCAGGGGATCCAAAGTCGCTTGGGACGGAAAAATCGGCGGAGTACTCGGCGATGTAAGAAAGGTTCGACGGTTTCGGCAGCCACCCTCTAACGTTCGTCTGGACGATTTTTCCCGAATTCGTAACTGAGAAAAGCAAGATGACGTCACAACTTAGGTCTAAAATTAGATTAAATGATTTGATGGGGGAAATAAATTATTCAGGTTCGCAAAAAAAAAAGTAAATTATTTCAGTTATTTGATTTCATTCTGTATTTTTATATTTTAAGATAATATCTTAAAATATTTTTTACAACAAATTTTAGGGGAAAATTTTAAAAAATTGTTTAAATCATGTTCATAAAACAACTACTAAATCATGTAAAATAAATTTTATTAAAATTATTAAAAATAATATATGTATAAATGATGTAATTTCTCAAATATACTTTTATTTATAAAAAAGAATGAAAGTTAGGAGTAGGAAAATGGATAAGAAAGAAAAGTATAGAAAATAAATAATGAAGACATATGATTAATTTTGTATAAAAATAAAAAAAATACATTAAAGTTTAAGACAAACAAAATTTATTGCTTCCAAAAAGATGACAAAAATTATTATAAAAGAAGTCAAAGAATGGACTCATTTAAAAATATGGTAGAAAAATATTTTTACATAAATTGAGATAAATATGTGAAGGAAATTATCTCGTTTTTTAGAAAAGCACTGTTCAACTTACATTTAAAACCAACAAATACCGAATATATCTGAGTCACGTTCCACTCTTTCAGATATGTTCGTTAAAACAATGAGTCAGACATGTTCTTTTGTTTTTACTGTAGATCACACACGTGGCAAACATGCGTTCTTGAAATTTATAAGCACATATGTGGATAGTGGAAAAATTTAGAGATAAGAAATCTAATGGAAAGAGGCAAAAAGATGGGCTCCTTTCCGTCATTGTCATGTTTGTCACCTTTTTAATATACGAAATTAAATATTAGTATAAAAATATCTTAGATAATGAAATATAGTTCATTTTGAGATAATTAAATTTGTTAAATCAGAATTTTTTTATTAATAAAACTAACTTTATTAACATTAAGAAACTGAAAGTACATTAGTAGACTTAAGGGATTAAGCTAAGATACAAACCTAAATGACCAAATATAAATTTTAGTCTTTTTTAATAAAAATGTGAAAATTAATTAATCTAACTAAATATAGTTAAAAACAAAACATTCTATTTTTTCATAAATATAAACTTTATATTTAATTTAAGTAGTGAAGGATATTTTTCAAAAGGACAAAAAGATTAGATTAAATTTCTTATATCTATTATAGCAAATTCATTAATCACACATAGGTGTACTCTTTTCCATATGATTTATAGTTAAATAAAAATATTTTAAAA
This sequence comes from Vachellia pachyceras, assembly GCA_025593235.1. Taxonomy (NCBI): domain Eukaryota; kingdom Viridiplantae; phylum Streptophyta; class Magnoliopsida; order Fabales; family Fabaceae; genus Vachellia; species Vachellia pachyceras. The sequence continues at coordinate 8,262 of JANTPZ010008121.1, read as the reverse complement.
TTAAGATACAACTTACCAATGTAATGGAAAAACTTGAGATAATAAATATAAAGAGTACAAGTATATAATCCGTTTTGAAATAGGATCATTGACGAATCCTTTTTTTTTTTCATAAAACCATTCCCAAAGAAAAACATCTTACCAATGAAAACAGCCATGGATGGTAAAAGACAATAATGATAAAGGGTTCGTCTGACAACGCAGTAGAAAAGTAATGTTACCATTTACGAGGTAAATATACGAAGGAGATTATTTCGTTTTGCGGAAAAACGATATTGAACGCATGTTTAACTTTTCCAAACGCGTTGCCAAACAAACAAAAAAATGTGAGATAAAATAATGTATTTAATTTTTAAATCTTTTTTAAAAAAACTAATTGATTATAGGTATTATATGATTTTATCGTATAGACCAATGAATTAATGCAGGATGTCATTTGGAAAAAATTAATGAATTAATTAATCAATTATGTGATCCATCTGTCCTGGATCCTAAAATGCATGCACATGAAAAGGCAGGCATAAGGGCAAAAAAGAAAATCAATAAAACAAATTATAAAATGAAATTTGCAAGTCAAAGATTATAATTAAACTAACCAGGATCGATTTCCTCACTGATCAGCTGAATCTGGATTCCCAGACCGAACCCGTTTACCAGACCTTCCCACTGATCTTCCAGCTTCTCAGCAATCTTCTTCTTCATCTTCTTCCTGATCTTCACCACCGCCCTCACTTGGATTCCTTCACTTCCCGACGACGACGACGAAGACGCCGCCGTTCTGTCTGCCGGAGACGTGGCGGTGGTGTCAGCCGTCTTCTGTCCGCCACTGCTGCTGATCACAGCTCGAATATTGCTCTTCACATTCCGGTTGACGACACAAGACCCGGGAGCTGAGATTCGGATCTTCCGGCGTCTCCCAGTGAAAGCACCGGCATAGATCGGGGGAGATCGACGGGAGGCGTTGTCGGCGGAGAGATTTGAAGCAAGAGTATAATTCGCCGGAATATTCAACACAGACATCTCTTGATGATCAAAATCTGGTGAAATCTTTAGACCTAATGATCGGAGTATGTGATCTAAGGAAATGAACTTCAGAGGACAAGCGAAGAAGAAGTGGAGAGAGCAGGGACAGCGAAGCTTTGAAAATGGGTCGGGAAACGGGCACTATATTAGTATATTTATTATGATTTCGCATGGGGCCCACACTTGAATTTTTTAATAGAAAAATTGAATTAAAAACTTGTGATGTTTTTTCAAGATTAAATATATTATTATTATTATTAAATCCATATGTATATAATTTTTTAATATGAAAAATTGAATTCTGCATGTTAATTGCTTAGTGAGATAACAGTTGGATTTTTATTGATTTTAAAATCACTAATTAGTAAGCAATTTTCTCAAATATAGCTTTTCATGCAACTTATGGGATGCATTTTTTAAAAATTAATGGGAAGTGGTTGTTTTGTCTTTATCCCTAAATATAGTAGGTAGTTCAAAATTTCAATATATTATAATTATTTAAGAAAATACCCATTTTTAATAATTAGTTCCCGACCCTTAATAAATGATCTTGTGAAAAAATGTGTTGATTTAATTAGGAGGTCATTTGGATATGACAAAAAAAATTCAGACGACAAGCTAAAAACCATGTACTATTCATAAATCATTTTTAATATGTTTCTAATGGAATTAAAAAATAAATTTCATCAATTTTTTCATAAAATTTAATCCTTTTTAACTTTTCCACTATTATTTCAATGAGAAGCTCAAGAAAATAACAAGTTACTAAACAATGAATCGTCAGTGAAATTGTACCTACATACCTATAATAAAATAACTTATATTAAGAATTTAAAAAAAAAAAAAAGCTCCCTTCAACCTAAAAATCATATTAAAAGAGCACTTTTATTTGGGGTTGAGGAAGTATTTCTAAACATTATTTTTTATTTTTATAGAATGACAATTTAATTCAAGGACTAAAATAAATAAATAAATAAATAAGCACCAACTTGTTGATTTAATTTGCTACACACATGAACATTAATTATTCTCAAGGTTCTTCATGCTTCCTCGTATATTTTTCCATGTTTGTCGCCCCATGATCCAAAGAAAAGGATTTGTGCGTCATCCTTACATAGGGGTTATGCTAATCTTCTATGTATTGTTCCAATTTTATAAATTTCATGATGTAACTTATGAAATCATAGAATTGATTTTTTGACCCCTCATTTTTCTATATTTATATTCATTTCCATCCTCATTTCTACTTCCATCTCTATCTCCATTTCCACCAAAATCAATTCCAGCGTATCAAACGGATCATTATATTTGAGGGTGCACTAATGGGTCTATTTGGTACGAGGGGAAAATTTTTTTGAGTTGTATGTATTTTTGGTCAAATTTCTGAGTTGTATTTAAAAATGATAGAAAAGTTGGTTTCAAAATTTTTAATTGATTTTTCTAACTATCTATCTCACAACTTATATTTGTTAAAATTTTATAATCCCACTTCTTCAATTTTTTTAAATTCAATTCACAAAAATTCTTCTCTCCTTTCCAATTTTCCTTCACTTCCCATACAAATCCCTCGTACCAAACAATCCTGAAAACGTAGGCAGTGGCGGAGTCATGACCTTCTAGTAGTTGGGGCAATTTTTTTATTTTCAAGTAAACGACAACAGACTTGATATTATAGATAATTTAAGTGGGTTCAAATCTTAGAAATCAGTGGGTGCATAATAAAAATCCACTAGTTATTTGTATAAATACAACAAAATTGAGTGGGAGCATTTGCTCACCCTCAACACTATATGGATCCACCACTGAACATAGGTACCTCTCTATATTAAGGTCCGAATCATAGTTTGTTACGTTGTGAGATAATATTTTATCTTGTTATAGCTAATCCTTTGTTATTCTATGACCATTTTTTTAATTACCATATGAACATTAATGTTTTGTTTTTTTTTTCAAACCTATCCATTCATCATCATGTGACAGACTTCCAATGGGGGGAGGGCGGCTGGGTGTGTGAATGTGAAGTCCTCGTTTTGGCTATACATTGCGTGTGCGACCAGAGAACTGAATAATTACGAATGGTGACAACAAGAAATGGAAAAAAAAAAAGGAGCTTGGAAAAGTTGACTTGGTCAACCAAAAATTATTATAAGACAGTGTTGGTGTGCCATTGTGTGCAATAATAATGTATTATATAGCTTCAAATAGTAATTATATTGCAAATAATTTTCGATTAATATTTGCAACCTTTTTCAGAAAAAAATTATAGTTTTTTTTACATTTTTAATATCGTTTCACATTTTTAGTTAATTTAATTTAAATTCCACATGATTATATCCGTTTGGCAAAGCGGTAGAGAAGTACTTATGGGCTTATTCACACAAGACGAGGTAAATATGTGGAGGAGATTATCTCGTTTTACAGAAAAATACTTTTAAACGTACTTATAGGTATATACAATTTCATGATTATTGTTTATATTCCTTAGGATGTGCAGGTAATTACCCCATTTGATATCAACCTCAACCATCATTATTATATTCATTTCAAATCATCTTCTCATTTCACGTGCCTTGACTATCCTAGGTTGGGTTCGTGGGACCATTGGTCAGATACCTTAGATCTTCATAATAAGATTTGGGGGCTTTTCATTTAAAGTTTTTATTTTTTTAATGATTAAAATAATTTTTAAACCTTTTAAATATGCTTTTTATTTTGATTTTGATTCATTAATGAGCTTAAGGACCCGGAAACAAATGTGCAATATCTTTACTTAGCGTATTGCTTCCTCTTATGCAACATATAAGCTGTTATTAATTAATTAATTCCCCTTATCCAAAAAAATGTTAGTAAAATCATTTAATGTATTATAAAATAACAAATATTAATTAATTCCTCTTATCCAAAAATGTTATTAGAGTCGTTTAATGTGTTATAAATTAATAAAATTTAGCTGTTTTAAATTGGCACTACATTTATTGTTTGGAATCGAATACATATCTCCTTGCCTCCTATGAAAGGGACTTGATTCTGATTCAACTTTATGAGATGAACCGAGACATGAGAAAAGTAAAAGCTGGAAATGATATAAAAGTGAAAAGAAGATTGATTCAAAATTCCATTGCATAAAAGAAAAAAAAATTAGGTCTAAGTTCCTCGGATTTATGTTGTTAAGTTCTCCAATAATAACATATAATCATATAATCTATTTTTTTCATATGATTTAAAATTAAATGATACTTTTCACTTTTTTTTGTCTTTTAAAGAACTTAAAATAAATGATATAAGAAAACGTTCTTTTTTTTTTGTCTTTAAAATATCATATAACAAACAAAGATATAAAAAATTGAAACACACACACACACACAAAGGCTTCTCTCTTTTATCTCTTTTCCCACCTAAACCCCTTCTCATCCATACCAAACATGTAGTCTAATTCCTATTGGCCATTTCCAATTTTCGGAATTTTAGACACAATTAAAAGTTATAAAAAAAACTTCGCCATTTCCAATTTTTGGAATTTTAGATCCAATTAAAAGTTATAAAACAATACAATATTGCTGTTATTTTTTTTTCTGTTTAACATCAAATTTTGAACTGTGCAAATTGGACAATAAATAATACCACCAGGCATAGCATTTTATGTTTATTTTGTGGTAATTAATTTTTAAAATTTATGACTAAAACACTACTATTTTATATATTATTTTAAGGGAAATTAATCTTTTTGTCCCATAAGTTTTAACCCAATTATTACTCAATCCTTAAACTTTTGACTAGGTGCAACTCAATCTCTATAATTTTAATTCGGTTGTAACACAGTTCTTGAACTTTATCTCATATAACATACTCTCTGTAGTTTTAATCACTTTATAATCAAGTTTTTTTTCCTTCAAAAACATTCATAAAAATCAAGGCCTTTCATATAGTAGCAGGCTAGCAGCAACAGAGAATCCAAATCTATCTACATATCACAATACATAAATGTAAAGCATCAGACTAAGACCAACGATAATAATGTTCAGTCACCAAATTGAGACGGATTTAGCAATGGGATGCTTTATTTTAGATTTAGTTGAAATTCATTATTTTTGAATTACAATGAAATAAAATACAAACTATTTCCCAGCAGATTGAACCATACAAGAACTCAGCTCCCTACAGAATTGTCCTTCCTTCTTTTCCAAGACACAAATTCTATGAAATGAACTGCACATGGTTGAGATTAAAAGAGGAAGTGGTTCCAAAAGAAAGTGGAACAGAGGAGGCTGCTTCACAGGTAAGAACCTCGTCATCAGCTGTAACAAAAACAAGGATCTTAAAACAGTATTTCTTTTTCTTTCTTTGTCAAAGATCATAAACAGATAGAAAGGCATGCCACACACTGAAACCCATTCATTTTCAGTATTTACTCATGCTTTTGAAGCAAGTATCCTACTTGTTTTATATGGTTTTAGACATTCTAAGTGAGCTAATTCAAGATGAAATGCTAAGTGCATCCTTTGCACTGATAATATAATTCTTATGGATACACCACAAGATAAACCCTAGACTTGAGTTACGTAGGAGTAAGACATAATATATGCAGTACATTTTTGATAGGCATACCACCAGCTGACACCCTTCTGTTTTCAGGATTTAATTATGCTTTTAATGAAAGCACCTCTTTCTTTATACAAATGTCAAGACCCAAAAAAATTAAAAAAAAAACAGGAAACCTGAATTAACTATGAACATTTCAGAGTCTTTGTGAGATTTCAGAAAGCACTTTAAGAGTAAGGGTTAAATAGGAGATAGTGGTCACAGTACAACGACTAGACGAAAGAGGGAAAAGACAAGGAAATACATTCATGATCGAAGCAAAATAATACAAGGGACTAAGAAAGCGGAAAGGCCATTTGAATCATGAATCTCGATGTGATAAACAAAATAACACATGAGCATAATAATCTAAATATCAAGAGAATCTGTCAGCCAAACTGAAGCTCAAGAAATGAGGAATTAAATTCATATAATCACCAAAATTACTGACACATTATTAAATTATGGAGATGATTTGAGTGATGGAAAAACCTCTCCAATTCAACCCATAGCCTGAGTCGGAAGATATAATGCTGATTGCTCCAATGTCATGCAAAATATCTTCAGCAGCAATTGTTTCAGCCCTTATCCTAGATTCTGCAAAAAGCTACATCTTCTGTAATGTTCTTTTCAGTGGCGGAGCCAAGACCTTGTAGTAGTGAGGTTAATTTTTTTATTTTCAAGCAAATGACAATAGATTTATTAGTATAAATAATTTGAGTGGGTTCAAATATTAAAAATCAGTGGGTGCATGATAAAAATCTAATAGTTATTTACACAGTAAAAAAAATTTGAGTGGGGCCATTTGCCAATCCTTAATATAAGGTGGCTCCGCCACTGGTTCTTTTCAAGGTGATGGTAGACCATCTGTATGCCATGATCTAAACTGAGACCTTCATGTCATTGCACAAACAACATAATTGTTACTCGCAATTGATTTTTGCTTACCAACATGTCAAGATGTTCATCTATTGTATTAGATGTATAAGGTCGTGTGGGGTTAGTTGATGAGGGCAGGACATTCTTTACACCCCATATTTTGATGATATCTGAAGCATGGCAACCACCAGGACCTTCACTGCCCAAGTTGAATTCAGAAGTCAAGAATTTGCCAAGTTAAAGAAAGACTACAAATTAGTTTTCAGTTTCCATTCTGATCACTGGCAAGATGTGATAATGCAGAACTGCCGATTCCAATATCAGACTTTGGATCACTTGCAAGTAATCCCATAAACTTGAGCCAATTTTCTCTTTATACAGCATGTGACTAAATATATAAATTGAAAATTCTTAAAAGCTCCCACAAACTTTGGTTTGCAAACGGTCTCTGAACTAATAAGATTGGAAATTAGGTCAGGTTATGATTCCAAAAAATAGGTCCCTCAGCCCGATTTTCTCACAACACAACACTGATTCATTTTCCCTCTCGACCCGTCCAAATGTCAAAATGGTTATCCGTGAATGGCACATTTGAATGCAGTTGTCTCCAGCTGATTTGTAGGAATCTGAAGTGGCAACTGAGCTAACTCTGTCACAAGGATATTAAATAAAAGGACCTATTTTTGGATTGCAAAAATTTAGCGACCTAATTCTTGATTTTGAAAGTTCCAGAGGTTGTTTGCAAGTAACCAAAGTTCAAAGACACCTTCTGCATCTTATTAGAATACAATATAGGTTAAGTGTAGGAGATGTGAGTGAACTATCACATGAAAAGGAGAAAGTTCTAGCCAATTGGCTGTTTCACCTCCCACCAATAGTCAATTAAGGATGGCATCAAATGCTCTAGTGCTCAACAAATGCATAACAAATTGGTTCCACTTATGAAAGCAAATATCTCCATGCAATAAATCTGCTAAAAAAATTGAAATGACAGTTGTTCCCCAATAATTATACTTGTTTGAGAATGGAAAATGATTAGCATACATGCCATGCCTAAGCTTTGTACAGAGTTAAAAGGCCAAATTTTACGAGTTCGGATCATTTTTCTTCATACCACTCATGGTTTTGGGATTCCAAGGGCAAGGTACAGGGGAGTCCACAACATATACCTGTGATATGTATGAATAGTTCTTCCTTTAAATGAAGCAATTGTTTGTTCCATAAATCCAGATTTATTCAATGTATCAGTATGTATATTAACCTGTTAAAGTAAAAGTAGACAACACAAAATTTTAATTACATAAAAAAGGACTCATCAATTAAAGTAATGCCTGGATGACATAGTGTTCTGCAAAACTTAGACAATTATCTATTGTAGCTGGGGTACTTCCCCAGTCCTCATGCAGCTTCAGTCCCATAGCTCCAGCCTTGATTATATCATGGAGTTCACCAGGCTTAGCAGAATTCCCCTGAAGCAACCAGTGGATGGTTCAATCAACAGAGAAAGAAGTGTATAGTTCACCAGGCTGCTCGAGAACAGTTGAACGAACTCATCGTTGAGGTCAGCGAACGAGGCGATGGACTGGGAGGGCAGCGAGGTAAATCCTTTACACATACACGCCTCCCTTAGGTCCCGTCGGATCGCGACAGTATACATTCGTTGTTTGTAGTGTGCCATGTGTTCATCTGGATTTGTCTTCCCGTCGTACAGGCGAATGTGTGGAAGGGAGAACTTCTTTGGCATGTCTATTAGGGCGATCTCATCCGCAAACGGAGAGTCGG
>JANTPZ010008120.1:0-13057 GCA_025593235.1 Vachellia pachyceras | reverse complement strand
CTCTAAAGTTTCCATCATATAAATGATTTACGTGCATACAATTTCCCTTCTAATGAAATTCACGTTTCTTTAATTCACTTTGCAGATTGTACTAAAGCGCTTCTCAATAAAGAGAAACCGTATTGGAACTATATGCGCGGTATTGTTAACCGGAATCGACTGCACAGGTCAATAGCGGATAAGGTTGATGGGGGTGAACTTAAAAAGTTGGACAAAACACGTGAACCTTCTCTTGAGAAAGCAGACACCAATATTCGGGTTAGCAAATACAGCTCTGATGGTGAAGATCCTGCTGATAGTGAGTGGAAGTTAGAGCTGGCCTGGCTCACAAAGGCACTTGAACCGGCTCTGCAATTGTGTAGGTGGGCTCTGCCAACAGGTCTGTTAACTGTAGAGCATGACAGATAGTTACAACTTTCTGGTATCTTTCTATAAGTCAATCTTCTAATCTGCAGAATATGAAAATCTTTGACTTACAGATCACTTAGTTTACTGCATTGGTAAAATTGAACATAACTGATCATACGCATCATGTAAAGTCTTGTACTTTTGTTTTCTTTCTTATTCCCCTTTGCACTTCAAACCTGTGGGATAATATTGAGGGCGGAAGGCATAATTTCTACATTATATTAAAGTTGCAGTTTGATTAACATCAAAAGAAGATTATTCTCTTGCTCCATTCAAGACTACGAGATTCCATTTTATTATATACTGAAGGTCGAGTCTACATTTAATAATATGCAGGAGATGAAAATTATAGAAATGGAAGCAATCCTCCACCAAGCAACCGATCCCTTTTGGAAATAATTACTAGGATCCAACGAAGCAAGGTTGGAATCCAGGATTGGAGTTTGAGTGACCTCACGATTGGCTTATATCTTGTATATCTTCGCCAAGCTTTTGGAAATACATTCGAAGATATCAAAGGCATCCGGATATTATCAGAATCCATTGTAATTTCTAAAACCATTTCAGAGGGCATACATGTCCATGTGGCATAATTATCTATTTATTCTGTAACAAGTAATTATTGTACAAGAGACTCTTGATTCTTATTAGGAAACTTCATTGGATTTCAGGTCCAAGATCTTATGTACTATCTTGAGTTGGCTAAAAGTGCTTATAGGGATGATGATGCTGGTCTTGCGAGGAACAGCATGCTCCGAGAAAGTAATGTCTTGAAGTTTGTTAAAAGTTCCAGTGTTATGAGGCCTGGCTATTATATAGGGGTTGATACCCGTAGGAAACTTGTTATTTTTTGCATCCGTGGCACCCAAACTGTTTCTGACCTTATCACTGATGTTGTTTCCTCAAGTGATGGTGAAGTAACCTTTGAGGGCTATTCTACCCACTTTGGAACTGCTGAATCTGCTCGTTGGTTTCTTTATCACGAGATAGGAACCATAAGGCAATGTTTGGAGAAACATAAGGTAGGAATGGTCTTACTTTTTTATGGAAAAAAATATAGATTGACCTTGAGTTTGTGTAACCTACACTTTGTCTAGTTTCATATTATGCAATGACCTTCACCGTTGACATTTAATAAAACCTATGCCTATATTTCCTGCATTTTTATACATTAATCTTCTCGACATCATCTTGAACAGGTGAAATTACATTACTGGGGAGGTTTATGTATATGAGGAGTGATGAGACATATTTTTAAAGAAATTACAGAAGATTAGTGTAATTCATTTTATTATCTCGTTTTGAATTCTTGGGCTCCTTTTGTAGTTTAGCTGTTCTTTTAGTCAGTGTGACCAATTCTTTTACAGGGATTTAGGTTAAGACTAGTGGGGCATTCTCTTGGAGGTGCTATAGCTTCCTTATTAGCAATAATGATGCACAAAAGATCATCTAATGAGCTGGGTTTTAGCCCTGATATTGTGTCTGCTGTTGGATTTGGCACCCCACCATGCGTCTCTGCAGAACTTGCTGAAAACTGCTCTGGCTATGTAACAACAGTTGTCATGCAGGTGGGTATTTGTTGATTGGCACATGAACGTGCAAACAAAAATATGATTGTTTGATCTGGATTATTGAACAAAATAATTTTGTTATGAAGTTTGTGAGATGATTCCAGATTCTTTTCCTAGTTTGTCTTTTATTATCTTTCGTCATTGGTATGTAACTACTTGGCTTTTGATTATATGCAGGATGACATTATACCTAGGTTAAGTGTAGCTTCCCTAACAAGGCTGAGAAATGAAATTCTTCAAACTGATTGGTGAGGAAAATTTAATTTATTCTTATAACAAGCAGGTCTCCTCATTTCCTCCAAGAGTAACGCAAAGGAATTGATTGCAGCTCATAATACTTGAACAATACAAATCAGTAGCAGCTTTTCTATCAAGGAATATTTAAATGTTGACGCTGTAATTATCTTCCTTGTGCATGTACTCACACGTGCCTGCATGAGAAGGAAAAAGGGGGTGCGGGATGCCTCTGTCACTATACCACAAGTCTCTAGCACTTTCAAAGTTTGATCTGAAGCTTTTTGGTTTATTTGGGTTCTTCCTCACCTCCTATATTTTTACTAATCATATTTTGATACGCTGAAGAAGGGAGTTGTTTAAGAGGTGCCTTTTGCTTTGATTCATCATATTCAGTTCATTATATACCTGCTTTCAATTTTATTGTTCTCGGTCCATCAGAAAATTATTTTTCAAGTATATTGTTCTCAGTCCATTTCCTTGCAAGCAATAAGAAACACTGGTGCATAAGGGGGCCATTGAGCAATAGACTCATATGTCAAGGAATCGATATAATTTGTTGGCAGCCAAAAAAACTGTACGGTTTTTTATAGCAGGCAGCCTGTCACTTTAGAGAAGTGCTATACGGTTATTGAACACAAGATTCACTCAAACTTTGTCTTTTGTAGGAAGAGTGTGCTTGAAAAAGAAGATTGGAAAGCCATCATGGATTTGGTTACAAATTCGAGGCAGGTTGTATTATCGGTTCAGGATGTAGCTCGAAAATTCGTTGATTATGCAAATTTCAGGAGTAACAAAAGTTTAACTGGTAAGCCGCCATTAGCCTTTCTGTGCTGGCTCAAAATTTCCTTGAGTAGCATTCTAGAACTTGAAATATACCCAGCTCTACATCAACACTTCTGCGTATTGAACTAAGGGCCTAAGTTCATGGTGGCTAACCTCAAGAATTGCCATCACAAACCATAGTCTTTCTTGTTATTACATTATATAAGCATCATTCTGAGTCAAATAAATTGCCAATAATTATAAAAAATGTACACTAAATTTGTTTTGTGGCGGTTTATGCGATTAGATATTCTTATGTAAGCTATATTGTTGTGTGTAAACAGATGCTTCCTCAGGCAAGGAGTTGCCAGTTGATCCAGAGCCCGTGTGACTCGGAAGGAGACTTCTATTACCATGAAAACTGGGGGAGACGGGTCTAAAGTTTCCGAGGAATTATTCATACCCGGGATTGTTTACTGTCTAAAAAGGAACATGGGTTCCCCAGCAGAAGGCGGAAAGCAATACCTCACCCTACTGAAGAGGCATCCTGGCGAGCATTTCCAGAGCATAATCCTTGCAAGCAACTTGATCTTAGACCACAAATGCGATAGCCATTATTATGCCTTAAGAGACGTACTTAAAGGTTTGCCTTGGTGTGGTGAGGAAGCTATTTTCAGATAACGAACCTTTTTCTCTTTATATTTATTTTTTATTTTTTCGTGGTGCCGCTAAAATTTGAAGATAATGATGTTGGCTTTGCTAAATTCTCTTTATTAAAATTTGTTTATTTATTTGATGTAAACGAAAAAGAAAAATAATGGATGATTCATGATTGTGCCTATTCTTTTGCTTTAACTACTCATAACCTGTAGGACACGGGAAGTAGACAATTTACAAGGCTATAGAATGTACCGACAAAATGTAGCTCGTATATAGAATGGCTACATGATAGGCTATAACGCACGAAAATAGTGTTCCAGGCTCATCATTTTAGTGTGCATGCAGTTCTATATTTGGTGAGATTCGTTTATGATGTGATGTACCTGTGGGTCTGGGGAGAGGATCAGACACTGGCAAGCATGAAATCATCACGTTGATATGTGAGTGGTCACAGTTCACAATGCACTGGGTCGGTTTGGAAAAGCGATAAAGAAGTAATTTTACTAGTTACGAGGTAAATGTGTGAAGGAGATTATGACGGAGAAGTACTTATGGGCTTATTCACACAAGCCGAAGCAAATATATGGAGGAGATTGTCTCATTTTGCGGAAAAACACTGTTGAACGTACTTATGGGTATAAGTGGGGAGTTGCCAAACAAGCCCATTATCTGTCTCCACCTAATCATGGAAGAATAAAGCAAACGTAAGGTTGCATTGTCATTGAGTGCCCCTGAGGATTTTTTTTCTTCAATGACACCGGTTCTTGGTATAGGCCAATGTTCTCTTAGGTGCAACAGGGTAAATAAATTATTGAGAAGCCATGGATCAAGTTAAAAGGTGGGGAGGATGCAATAAGAGATGGTGTATTAAAGAATAATGGAAGCTGGGAAGGAAAGCTTTTTTTTTTCTGAGGGGGCGTTGTTTTGTTCTATTCAAGAGTTTGTTTTGAAGTCCGCTTGAGAATAGGTTTTATGAAGTTCGAGGTAAAACCTAGATTTTGGAAAATATATTTTGGAAGAATAGTTTTAAGATAAAACCTAAATTTTGAAAGGTGATTGTGTTTGAAAAGTTATTGATTTTTACAGAGTTCGAGATAAAAAGTAAATAGGAAAGATGGAAGAGAAAGAAAGAAAAAAGAGAAAATTTATTATGAGAGAGTGTGTGATTTAACAAAAAAATAACTTTTTCAAACCTAGATTTTGTCTTCAAATGACTTTTTGAAAAATGTGAGTACTTGGACAAAAACATAAATTTTGAAGTAAAACTTAAGTTTTGCTGTAAAACCCAGATTTTGAAACTAAAGTTCAATTGAGCCTTAAGTATTAACAAAGGAATTTGATGCATTAGGTTATTTGGTAGAGGCAGGGAACTAACTTATTTGCTGATCCATTCAGCCTCTTGTTTTTTTAATGTTTTACCACTGTGAGAATTTCGGCTGTATCTGTTGGTGGCCTCATCGAACCTTTGGAGCGCACACAAATTAAAGCTCCCTTGATTCATTGGAAGTGCACCACGTAATCATGATGGATGGAGGTATCAACACACCTCTTTAAGATTGGAGGGATCTAAAATATGGAATTTAATCTATTCAGGAACAATTAAATATGTACCACGATTTGCCATTCAGTGTGCAGACCAGGCCTTCTTGCCAAAGAGGCACATAATCTTAACGAAGACGGGGTTCTCTGCAGAATCATCCCCTTCAGAGTCATGACGAATAGGAGAGTAGAACCATCAAAGTGAGAGGGGCGTTAGGTTTTGTAGCCTCGTATGCCTATACAACCTATACTTGCTTAGGTGGGCGGCCAATGCTCATCCCTATTTTTTAACATGCCTGTTTAATCCAGATAAGCTTTATTACAGGTCCAAGTTTGATTCACAAACCAATCTTCCCTGAACTTCAGTTGCGTTAAAAGACTCTCAACCATATATGTACATGACCAGCTGTGACGACTACCAGTCCCGCTCTTCACCCTCTCCTTCGCATGCAAAACAACAAACTCACACTGATTTCTTTGCTTTTAATTAAATATACGGCATACCTAATCAACTGATGAAACCCAGTCCTTGTTTCATGCTTTAGCTTTGAACATCTGCCCCCTCTTCAAACTACCTGCCATTCATTTTAAATATTCAAGCATATTAAAACTAGTCCACTCAATTAAGCTACCAAACCTGTGCTTTAATTGTTTTATTTATCTACTACTATTAATTTTGAAACTTGAGAGTGAAGCTTTTAGCAGATGTTGATCGATCATTAATATAATTCAGCTACGCCTTGTTTATTCCAGTAGTTGGTATTGTTTTTATTATTAATTAGCTCTCAAAGCCCGTGGGTTGAAGCTTTGAACATGGATCTGGACTCTGGAGGAAGCGTCGCTTAAGTTTGAGCTGCATCGTTGCGGCTGGCAGGGTCTTGGTCTTATAATTATTACAATTCAAAATCTGATTAATTATACCACACTGTACCTATATAGGTACAGTGGGTTGCTTATATACGCAGACATTAAACGTTGAATTAATAAAAGAATTAAGTACGGGCGGGAGGTATTATACAAATGAACAAGCAATTAATATAGTTGGAGATTGAGAAGAATAAGAGGAGGGTCAATCATTGATGCATGGATGTGCATTGCGGTGGTCCCATTTGGTGTCGGCTTGACCGGTCTTAACACACGTACGTCTCCGTCTGTCCACCATCTCCATTCCTCTCTTCCTTCTGCTAACAGCGAACCACACTCATCATTGTCCTTCTGTTTCTCCTCCTCAGTAGAATTTCCATAATCTCAGCTTCTTATGGTAATACAAATTAGCTTTCTAGTTACCTACACTCTAACCACTTCCACATCTCCTTTTTATTGATCACACTGCACAGCTAATTCTCTCGCGGCCCTTTCCTATAATTATGCATGCAACTTGAGCATCTTAAAAAACAAGTTTAGGAGTCTTGTCATTACATATGATCATAAACGTACTCAAAATTTCCCTCGAATCTTCAGAAACGCCAGCAAAATATTGGGTCTCAGAAGAATGATTTAGGGCTTTTTTGGAAACCAGGTTTGAAACTTAGGTTTCACAGATTCCGAGGTAAAAACTAGGTTTTGAAAAGTGATTTATGTTTGGAAAGTTATAGCTTTTACGGATTCCGAGGCAAAAAAGTGGGTAGGAAAGAGGAAAGTAAGAAAGAGAAAGAGAGAGAAAGTATGAAAGAGAAAAAAAGAAAAAGTAGAAAAGAGAAAGTAGAAAAGAAAAAGTCTAAATTTCAAACCTAAATTTCAAACCTAGATTTTAACAACCAGGTTGTCAAACAAGCCCTTAATTTATAAGGGCTGCTGACTCAGTTCTCTAACTAAAATATACTCCTGGTAGAATGAGTCTACTTCAAATTATCCGTTTACTACTCATGATTCAAAAACTAGAGAAAGGCTGACCCTTGTTTCATCGTTTTGCGATTAACTCCATGACTTTTTTTTATTTTAGAGGCTAGATACAGCTAGCAGTAATGACAAATGGCGATGACGCGGACACATAGGGTGTTTATATATATATATATATATATGGTCCAATCCTCTACTGCGACCGTATCTGACCTACACACAAAGGCTTGGTTTTATTTTATATTTTGAACATTCTAATTCTGACCGTATGTCACAATAAAGTAGATTATGGAGGGCAGCCGCACGGGCACAAAGTTAAGAATAATGCACTACTCTCTGCATCATTATATTATTGCTTTCTCAAACTTAAGAAGCTTAGCTCGATTCAACTGTTCATTAGTTCCCATCTCACAGTCCACGACCCTATCCTCCGAGCGTGATGTGAAAAATTTACTCACTCAGCTCGATAAATACTTTAAAATATGATCCAATGTGTATATGTGTTCACAATTTCACATCCGGCCCGCCACTTGTCAGGTTGCAGGGACATGTAGAGGGAAAAGGAAAGACGTAGTAATTAAAACTGTGGAAATGATGAGAAGATTGGTGTTCAAACCTCATGGAGCAACAACTACAAGTGAAGGAGAAAGACAGGAAATTGTGAGAGGTAATGTTAGCAATAATTAAAGTGGGTTGACTATATATAATAACAACAAAAAACAGTACCTTATCCGCACAGGAATTGGGTGCCTCTCTGGGCGACACAGCCAAAACTAAATTAGCTGGAGGTTGTGGACGACATTTTCGTCTGTAAAGTGTATTCGTTTCCCTCCTTTACAGTTTAATGCCAGTTCACAAAATATAACTCAACGCCAATTCCCTTTATACATACATATTCGCTATATGCATTCACCCGTACGAATTTTGCAGAACATGCACCAGAGTTTGTCTCAAATCAAATCATCTTCTACACAAATTTAATTACTATATATATTGGCAGTGACCTGTGGGACATTAGGTGCCAGCTAATGACATACATATACGTATGGTCAGCGAAACTTCTCATGCCTTCAGATGTATAATTTATATTCATCAATAATTTTCCGTTGCAAACAATGTTAATTAACTAGCGCACCTGTATTATAGACTACATTTACCGAGATCGCTTTCTAGACATGCAGGAAGTCTTTTATAATAACTTAATAAGGGCCCGGAGGAAGTATTGTATAATCATACGAGTCATCAACCATTAAATTGAGAAATAAATACTGGCAATATCACATTCTTTCTCTCCTCCTTCGTTTTGGGGATGTTGTTTGTCATCTTAATGGAAAAAAAAAATTATCATGACTTGATTTGCAACCGTATTAAAAAAGAATTGTTCCCGGAATAAAACAAATATTTAAATGGACGGTGATCCACTCAGCGTCATGTGATCGTACACCTGAAAAGAGAATAATAAGTTAAAGTATGTTGTGTCAGTTATTTTGAATTACTCTGTCTTCGAATTGGAAGACCATGAAATCCAAATCAAATACGATGTCAGGACGAGGATGCTCATCTTTCCCAATCGAATTAAGAAAATACTCAGATTCAAACGCTTATTAGTACATGCGAGACACGAATAGAGCTATGTTACCCTAATTAAAAGTATATAAACGGACAGCAAATTGTCTTCCACGTACGCTTGGTTCAGCCTTTTAGTGCTGGATAAAGGCAAAAGGCTGTATTCCACTGTTGTATAAGGAATTCTCAATTAATTATACCTGCCAAAGTGAGAAATGTAATTAGAAACCTTTCATGCTTCCATTTTGTAAAAATATTATTAATTTTCACCATCTTTGGTTCATGTTTAATGCATATATACTAACCCAGGGACTAATTAACAAGGTAAATTTGCCTGGGCACTCTTGTTCTAGCCTGGGTAAATTTGCCTGGGCACTCTTGTCGCTAGTGCGTGAGTGGGAAACAAGTGCATGAATTACCAAAAGTTTTTTCCATTTTAAGACCATGCGAGATTAAAAATGCGAGTTTGGGTGTACTGTGCAGTATGTACTTGCAAATCTGTTTCATCAAGTGTCACTCACTGGGCAGCCCCATCGATCGTCCCTATAAGCTCTGATAATGAGACCAAGAAAAATTTCTGCCACTCCGGATAGCTAAGTCTATAATGGCAATAAAAGAGATTGTGACGACCCAAGTTAGTAAAACTGTTCAGTAGAGAGTAAAAAAGATATCGATGAAGCAAAATCAACGATAGTAATTCTAATTCAGCAAGTTATTTAGATTATATACATATGTAACAGTCTCCTAGTCAAGGGAAAACAATGTGTATAATATACATTGAGCAGAATAGCATTAATCGTCTGCGAGAGACTGGTTAAAGTTCTAGAGTTTGAGACTTGGAATATAATGCGTCCTCTGTAAATGTTGAGGCCGGGAATATATAACGCTGTGAGTCATTTTCTGTTACACAAATTAACCGGTTCTGATCTATAGAGCAATTTAAATTGATATACGGAAATACCTCCGATTACATAATTATGTGGCTGTATTCTCAATGGTTTTCGCCTTTTATATTTCTGGCCGTTTATTTGTCCAAACCCCTTTTCGTTTTTGGGGCTTATTGGTTGGGGCGTCATTATTAGCTAGGGTTAGGAGTGCGGGGCCTGATCACAATGTGGGTGAGGTCTACATGTTGGTCCTTGTACTAGACACAAGAAAGTGACTTGAAAGTTATGAATGATAATACGCGCGCACACACAAGCACACACTATTTGAGTATTTATTTAGTGAATAATTGTACTGTATTGATCGACAAACTGCGACCTAGACGCTTAAACAATTCTAGGTGTCGAGGGAATTAACAATATCTTCTGTCCCTCCCTCCCCTCTCTTAAATCCCTCATGTGTTCTAAGCTAGTGTCTTCATCTCTTGTTTCTTCCAATATTGGAATCTGATGATTCCTTTTTTGTTTTGAACACTTTGATTTGATTTGATTTGATTGCCTGGACTAGCTAACGGGACAATTATTGTCCTCATAACAAGAACCCACCAGGAAGTGTTGATCCTTTTACATATTTAACTTCTAATCAATTAAATGTTATTAACTAACATTATCAATGTCTGTTCACTGAAAACACCGATCTCCACTAGCCTCCTCGAGAGACTCTCTTGAAGGGGCAATTAAAGCTTCCTTTGATACTTGATGTCTCAGTGCATAATGATAATTGGGTGAAGCTTGTTTACCATCTGAGATGCCAATATTGTTCTTAAAGTTTTAGGCCTAATTTACTTTGCTCTTTAGGTCAGTCCACGTACCATAGTAATTTGTGCCGACACCCATAGAATAATTAAGCCTTTTAATCGTTTTCTCATTTTTCCACTTCTGGTTTAATTTAATTATATTTTTGATGGAATTGGCTAATTAACCCATACAATACAAATTTACTTATCCATGTACACCATGGGATACATTAAAACCACTTTCTAATTCCTTTACAATACATATGGTCATGACAACTCATGAGTTGAAAACCCGTTGTAATGTAATGACATTACTGATGTGCAAACTAAAAGTACATATTACTGATATCATGTCACATAGTTTAATTAGTTTATGTGACAGGTGGCAAGGAAGAAAAGTTCTTGCGTTGGCTATGACTGTACGCATGCGTAAGTGGAACATTCGTAGAATAATCCTTTGGAACATGATGTCGGATAATCTTGTTGCCTCCAAGCGTGAGGCAGATACTAAGATGTTATTAAAGAGTGAAATCAACATCTGCATTATTATATGATGGGTTATCTGACGGTAAGGCTGTAACGCTTAACATTTAATTATAATCAGTAAACAATTATTAACCAGATATTTGATTCTATTTTGTTTCAGTCAAGCATATATATGTCTACCACTATACACGAATAATTCGATTGGAAATCAAAGAAAGAACAGGAGAAGATAGATCCAATCATCAGGCAGATACAAATGCGTTTGGTTAATTCCAGTTCTTTTGTCGTCTAAGGGAATGATGCCGAGCGGAATCTAATTTGTCAGACAATAAACGTTTATAATGGTTGATGATAGCGTTTTATATGAGGAAAAAACAATGAACAGTGTAGGCCATTAAGGGAACCTAATGTAGTTAAATTATTCCTTATTCTAATACACCCCTTCCTCTTGCCCTTCTGTATAAAAAGATGGTGCTTAATGATTGTGATTTGCGCAAAGCTGAAGAAATCAGCACCCAGAAACAACCAAGAAATCCCTCAGAAACCACTTAATCAAGATGACTGGCTCTGGTTCTCCTTGTGGAGCCTGCAGATTCTTGAGAAGGAAATGTATGAGGGGCTGTGTTTTTGCACCTTATTTTTGCCATGAGGAAGGAGCTACCCATTTTGCAGCCATTCACAAGGTGTTTGGTGCAAGCAATGTTTCAAAGCTCCTTGCTCACCTCCCTGTGAGTGACCGTAGTGAAGCCGCTGTCACAATCTCCTACGAAGCTCAAGCTAGGCTTCAGGATCCTATCTACGGCTGTGTTTCTCATATCTTCGCCCTCCAACAGCAGGTTTCACTCCTTTCTCTCCTGAATTACGCCGGAAATTTCTGCTTGTAATTGAAAGGCGAAACCCTATTTCTAACTTTTAATGTTGTTTGTAGGTGGTCAATTTACAAGCACAGCTAGCTTATCTCAGGGAACAAGCATCTCAAAGCTTTCTCAATGCCTCTGCCCTTGAAAACCCTAATGAAAAGTACTGTGAAAAACCTACTACTACTGCTACTCTCCCTCACGATCTTCATGGATGGTTTCAGACCCAAAATTCCGACCCGGCAGCGACTCATGAGTTTCTTCCGAACATGTCTAATAATAGTTCCCCGACAACAATACAGCATTATGGGAGTAGCAGCAGCAATCCTTTCATGAATCTCAACCTTATCGTGGGGAATAATGAAAATTCAGGAACCCTGGAAGAAAGCATCTCATTTTCTAGCTTTGATGAGACTGCTTCTAATTCCATGTCCTATGACGCGCAAACTAACGGCAAGCAATGGGGCTTTCATGAAGTGGATGACCTTCAATCAGTGGCCTTTGGTTTCAGTCGATCCGCTTCATGAATGAATTGGTGAAGACTTTTATTAATTTTGAATTTTTCTGCTGCATAGCCGTGCAGCGCTTGCATCTGATCTGTGTCTAAAATAAGATAGGAAGCCTAGCTAGAAATGTTTATATATATATATATATATATATATTTAAATACATATAAAAGTTTGAACGGGTTCCCACCGAACAGTATTGTTTTGTTTAATCGATCTAGTGTAATCTTGGTAATTAGTAGAATAATAGTGTAATTCTTAGAGATAACCTCTCTTGATTGGCATACATTCGGAATAACCAAAATTCAGAGGGTAAATCCCAAAGCTAATTAATTAACGATAAACAAATTCAGAAATCTTGTGTAGTACATAAACTTAATCCTTTTTACATTTGAAATGATAAGTAAGTAATGATTGAAGATAAGGACAAATCCAGGGAGTGTGTATGTGTGGTTAGAGACTATATATAATTATATATATATATATATATAATTGATGCAACATTCATCGAGTGAGAATTGTGTGGTAGCAGGCAAGAGCCTTGTTTGCTGCTGGGATTGATGTATATGTCGCATATGTTGCTTTCCCCACTCTTGTTGTTTAACGGCTGGACAGCCACATGACATCGGCCTGAAATCAAAACCAGATGACACAAACAGTCAAACACGATATACATAATATATATCGTAGAGATAAAGTATTTGGAAATGTGATCCTGATGAAAAGATAATATATCACTTCTCCACCGTTTGTTTATTGTTAGTGCAGAAACCAACTTTAGTGATGTTTACACATTGATATATTAGTATCTTCTTGTTGATGATTGAGCTTCTCTGATCTCCTGATGTCTTGTATTGCATTGAAGAATGAGTTTATGAGTGGTCTAGGGTTTTCAGACCATGGATCGATCAAGGCGCTATATCATATATTGAGGAAACAGGTTGA
>JANTPZ010008119.1:0-13796 GCA_025593235.1 Vachellia pachyceras | reverse complement strand
TTTTTTTATGAAATTAACTAAAAATGAAAATTCACAGTTACAAGTGCAATAATTCTAGTAGTAATTTAGATACTCTAATTTTTTTTCTTGTGAGCTAGCAAAGGGTACCTCCCGTTGGCCAAAAAGAAAAAAGAAAAGGGCATCTCTCAAACTCTTCTAAAGGTTTAGACGGTAAAGATTTTCATCTATCTTTTATCATTTATTTTTTTAAAAATTGTATAGGATATCTAAATGTCATTAAATTAATATTTTGAAATCCAACAATCATTCTCCTAAAAAAAATTATAAGCGAAAAATATTTTTTAATGATCAAGAGAGAGAAATAATTTCAATCAATATACTATATCATAAATTTAACTAAAAATAGATCTTTATAAGCTGAATGATGAAATATGAAATAATGATTAATTTACTTTAATCAACTTAACAAAAGCAATTAAAATAACCTTTGACTTTTTTGGTAAAAAATAACCTCCAACATAAAGCAAATAAGGAGCTAATTGTCTATAAGCAAATAATGAAGTTAACAAAGAAATACCAATAAAGATTAATTCAGTTAATAAAAAATTTATTCAACTTTTAAGTTGAGTTTAAATTTTACTATTGAGGAGTTTCTTAGTAAGTAATTTATAGGTTCAAATGCATACATTAGCTTTAGTAAGCTCTTGGATTGAAGTCACCCAAATTTTGTTATAAACAAGTGAAACTAAAGGATTACACATAACTATAGGGGAAAATTCCACTAAAATAACACTTGAATTTCAAATTTTCATAAATGTTATTGTAATATCACATGCCAAATCAATGCTCAATCATCAAAATGAAATATTAAAATTTTGAAATTAGTACAATTTTACCCCTCCATTTTTTTAAAAACCCAACCACCCTCATCGGAGAAATTAAACTCGTTACATGAATTGTCAATCATACTATAAGTATAGCAAATACTTTTATGAATGTTGTCAACAACCTTATAAATGCAGTAAATTTCTCACTCCCACACCAAAATAGTTAAATTTTCTCAAATATGGAATTGTTAAAAATAGTAGCAAGTAGCTTGTTATCTAAACGGTGAATATCTACCCATATGCGCCGGAGTGCAGTGGTCAGTGCGGCTGACACTTCTCTAAGGGTTGAGAGTTCGATCCCTGGGAGCAACACTTGGAGGTAGGGGTAACTCACCCTTGGTGCAAAGCACCTTAAGGGGTGCGACACGTGTATTCCTCGCTCCGGATTAGTCAGTTGCCCCGGGTTACCTGGTCCAATTGAAAGAAGGCCAGTGACTCAGGAAAAGGCGTCGGATACGAGGGTTCCGGGTGTGGTCAAAAGGTCCACTTGCATGTTGTTCACTAAAAAAAAATAATCGGTGAATACCTTTTCAAATGTTAATCATGTTATAAATATAGTAAATAATTTGAAGCATTACACACTTACTTGTTTTTTTTTATACAAAAATTTTAGGCAGGAGGTTAGGCTCACCCACAAGATAAGAGCAGGGCGAAATCTCCCTTCCTCTTAGGTCATACCAATGTTGGGCAGGGCGAGCCGTCAATTACCCTCAGGCGTTTACCTAATGTCACGGGGCCATTACCCTCTCCCCCAAAAGAGCTCTTCGCAGAGTGCGCAGCGACACTGTGGCCACTCGAACAGTGCCCCCTACTCGTGTCCAAACCCCGGACCGGATCCACGAGGGCTGGGTGTCACAAGGGCCCATTACCCTTTCTCCACAAGGAGCTCTTTTGGGGGAGAGGGTAATGGCCCCGTGACACTAAGCACCTAGGAGTTAGGATGCCTCTCCAAGCGCCGCGACTGGAGTAACAACAAAGTGATATTTCCCAATATCGAACACACTTACTTGTATTATATATAATTTTATACTACGATGACAAAAGAGTTTGGTGGCCCAAAGGGCACCAAACTTATTGGGATCATGGAGTTGGATCAAATTCCACTTCAACCACCTTACCCCAAAAATTCATATCACCCTCGTCAGAACTCTGATGGTCAATGACCCATAGGTTGAGGGTGGTTGGTGTTAAAAAAAGAAGGGTAAATTTGTAAAAACACTGAAATTTTAATATTACACTGTAGCGATCTTACTTATTGATTAAGCATTTGTGATAATAGTGTAACCTTTTTGGAATTTTGAAACTCAAGTGCTTTATATTGACAATTTCCCTTCTATAAGGCAGTCTATGTACCATCATGTCACAACTCACAAGAGGATCTCATCCCTTGACATTAATGAGTGGAAATTTTTATAAAAAATTTACTGGATTTTTATAATAATATTTTTTAATAACAACAACAATATTTTTTTAACAACAATTGTGGATTTTTTTTAAAAAAATTACTGTAATTTTATGAATAACAACAAGAAGAAGAAGAATTTTTTTAACAATAATAATTGTGGAAAAGCTTTTTCTAAAAAATTACTGTATTTTATGAATAATGATAGCAATAACAGTTAATGATAATAAGAACCCTTCCCCTATTTGAAGTTAAGAATACAGGCCGGCCTCATTGTGCTGCTCGAAGCAACCCTTTCTATTCTTGGACAGAAATTTAGACTTCACAGGTATTTGTACTAGAAAGCTTGAATTAATATTACTTTTTGGAATTCACAATTTTTAATCCATCCGTTTAGAATTTATATATGGAATTTAATAATGTGAAGCGTAACTTTTTGAAAAAGATAAAAAAGAAAAAGAAAAATGGGCTTTCAAGCTTGGCCCTGAGTGAGCTCATTAAGGACCGAGTTTTTTGGGTGCATAAAGCTTCTGGGCCCGAGCCCACATGAGCCAGACCCTCCCATTTTCCGCCCAATCTTGTCCCAACGTTTCCCCCCAATTCACCCTCCCTTTTCTCCTGCGCATACCCCTGCACCCTGTGGTGCAGAGGAGCATTGGCTATTTTCTATCTCTATTTCATGTAGTTCATGCCTCTTAAACACGTCCCATTATAGTCTTCTTCTTCCAAGGAACAACATAATTGATAGATCCCTCCACTATAAAAACAAAAGGCATCAGGGAATCTACAGCTCTGTCAAAACAAATCACATTACCTAATCTTTTTAAGAAAAATACAAGTTTGGGGCAAAAATTCAAATGCTTATAGTTTCCTCAGAGGACGAGACAAATGATAAGCTAGTTTGGACAACACTTTGGCAGCAACTCTTGGAATGTCTTATTTACATCATTCGCAAATTAACTTTGGCTCTGTTTGGATAGCCCGTTGAAAAAACGAATACAGATTCCGAGACAGTTTATGTGAGAGGAAAAGTGTCTCGGTAAGCGCACCCATTGTGCAAACGGGCAAAACAAACGGAGCCTTTGCCAAATATCATGAATTGATG
This sequence comes from Vachellia pachyceras, assembly GCA_025593235.1. Lineage (NCBI taxonomy): Eukaryota > Viridiplantae > Streptophyta > Magnoliopsida > Fabales > Fabaceae > Vachellia > Vachellia pachyceras. The sequence goes on along the minus strand of JANTPZ010008119.1, from coordinate 10,441 downwards.
ATACAAGCATTCTTCTCAGGCTACATCTATGGAGCCATGCGCACAGGCGCTGTACTTAGAAGAATTTCCACATCCAAGTTTTAAGGTTTTCAAGCTCACGTGTGTTGAATCGAATAGAGGCTATATAGTTCATGGGATTTAAGAGGACCAGGAATGTGAATTACACATACGGCCAATTATCACAAACAGTTCACACCATAAATACATGGGAAAAAACTACCAACTACTTGGCAGCCAGTGACCAAAAATTCAAAAGAAAGGACGGAGAAGCAGCAAACCAACTCATAAATGCCATGGCTGTTGCTATCTCAAACCTGCTGCAGTGATTCTGTGCACAATCATTCAGATCATTGCCAATAAGGACTGTAATACCAGCAGAAGCGCAAGAGGCAGCAAAAGTGAGTGTGGAAGTAATCTACAAAAAAGGCAAAAAAGGGAAAACTTCTCAGTTTCAACATAAAGATATGTATAATTTAATTAAATCATCACCAGATACCAAATACCTAAAACCCACTTCTCTCAATTCTTCTCCATTTAGAATTGTTATGGCTACATATTCTCTTCATTTTTATTTCATCATATTCACATTTATTTCCCAAACAATGTGAGGCAGATTTCACGTAAAGTTTCATTTCCCACAAAATCATTCAGTTTACCAACATATAAAAGTGCTTCCACATTTATCTCAAGGCTTCTAGAGTCTACAGACACAAGCCCTTCAACAATCTAACAGGAAATAAGGGTTTCCAAATTAAATTCCACTTTACACAGATTACAGATATAACTAACTTTAAGTTACTTTGCTTGCTTTCATTTTGAAAGGGTATATTTGAATACAAGTACGCCTGAGGAGCCAAAATCAATGCATAAAGCAGCCAGATATAAAGAACAAGTCATTACCATTTTTTATTATTTTTAGAAGATCGTGTATTTTGGGTAAATAAACTTATACGATGAAGGGTTGGATTGGTACCTATTGAAGAAAAAACAGTAGAAAATCATTTGAGAGGCATGTATAAAGAAGGCCAATAAATGCACTAGTGACAAAGGTAGATCAAGATGTTTGAGGCCCGGTGGGTATAAGAAGATGAAAGAGGATGCTCAAAGAGGTTATTGAGCGAAACTCTAAGTTAATGATCTATTTAAGGATTTGCTTTTTAATTGAGTTCAATGGTATCATGTAAGCCATGTAACCGATCTAACCTAGTGAGCCAAGGTTTTGCTGTTGTTGTTGTAGTAGTGTATTTTAGGTCAATACAGATTAATTAGGTTGCTAGTTGGACTAGCAGCATCAGATGTAGTTATTTGGTATTTAGCAACCCAGTAGGGGACCCAGTACTATATAAAAGGGTTCATGGGGAACCTGCAATTATCTTTGGAACTGAATCGTGAGTAATGAGATATAATAACGCAGGAGTTATCACGTGCAATCCATTCTGTATATTCTTTCTCTATAATGTATCAACTTGATATCAATGAATTGATCTTTTGAGGGAATTAAAAAAGAGATGAGAGCTCATCATCGGTTCAGAGAATTGGATGAAGAACTGCATCAAACTCAGACTTAAAAACTCCAAAATTTGATGACAGGAATGGGTAATATGTTAGCAAAGATCTTGGCAGAGGTTTTGCAAGCAGGGATGAGCATCAATGGTGAAGTTGCAGGTTTTTCCATGGATGCATTAAGAGGAAAGAATCTTATCGGCAATTCACAACAATGTCATGGATTATCAACGAAATTTAGCAGCACCAACTCTCCTAATTTGATGGCAGTGATTTAAAAGGGTGGGTGTGTCGCTGCAAATAATTTATTGATGTGGATGCTACACCAAATGATCAGAGGGTCGTGCGTATTAGTATGCATTCAAAAGGGAAAGCACTTACAATTGCATCAAAACAAGACAAGAAAGAATTTGATATTAGATTGACATGATTGCCTGGGAATTATTAACCGGAGGGAACAGAGACTGATAATCAATCATTGATTTCTCAGCTAAAATTGATAGAGAAGCCTGCCATAAGTTACTTGGCAGGACTCATCAGGCAAAAAAAAAATAAAAAATGAAGCACCAGTGAGTATTGTTAAATCCAAAAGTCAGGTTGATTGTCATGTACTTGACTGGATTACAAAAAAAATCATTATAGCCATCTTTTAATGCCAACCTCTAGAAACCTAGGACCCAAAATTTTTCATAAATGATTACTCAGCAAAATATTTCCATACAATTGAAAAAACCTCAGCAATAATACCTCAAGAACCCTCAACTAACGCTAGTTTGGATACAATACAAGCAAACCAGTAAAACAGTTGACAAGCTGGGAGATGGACAAATGTATGAAAAAGGGTTATGCCATCCTGTTGGGTTAAACAGTATTAGGCGCAGTTAGTTAGTTATTTGGGAGGAACTGATAGAGGTTACAACTAGCTTAGCCTTGAGTGCGGAAAAGTTAAATGGAAAACATTTAAATGCCTTAGAAGCAAAAAATGATGTGTCCGTTCTGCTAACTCTGAGGAGTTATCTTGCTCAATTCATTCTATCCATTCTTTCTCTGCCAGTCTCCCAGGTTTTCTTAAATCAAACTAACAAGCACAGAAAGTATGGATATTAATATACTTTCTCTTTGCTGTGTGTTACGGAAGTGCCATCTTGAATGGATAACAAATTAATCTGAGATGGGGGCAATGATCCAGACTCCAGAGTACTATTGGCAAGAATAGTGATAAACAAAAGATACAAATTCTACACAAGAACTTTAAATGCACAAGCTAAGTTTAGCAGCATATTTTCTTACTCCATCACCAACAGAGAATAAGCTGACAATTCTGGAATTCCGGAAGCTACGCTGCACTAAAATGGCATATATATCAGCAATTGATAGACTGAGGCTCCACAAGCTTTGCAGGCTGACAGCAGCAACCAGGTAGCTGGTGCAGCAATATCACAAGAGCTGTTACGCTAAGAAGGGGAAAAATGAAGGATATATAAGATAAAGACTATTACAGATCCCAATTATTGCCTCCTTTTTCTTTGGCCAAAATGAATCATCTTTGATAACAGTACAATAATAGGACAGCTTATACCCTGGCCCCTCCCCTGCAGCATTTGCCTTCCATTAAATTCTGCTTTGTTCAGATAATTTGGAGATTTAAAACACTTTTGAACACCATAAAATTCCTTTCCAACATCCAAATGCCAGCAGGCTCTTTAAGGAACAGGGTTCCAAAAGGCTATTACAAAGAGTCAAGTCTTTAACCCTTATAAAATACATAGATTAGACAAGGGCCTTTGCCCCTGACTATTGCTCCTGCAATAAATACAAAAGCAAGACAACTGCTACTGTCAACATGAAACCAAAACAAGACATCCTTCTCGAACCTGAATTTTTTTCATCATTTTTCGCAAACTTAAAATTGGTAAATAACATTGAATTCAGTGTTTCAGAAATTGGTAACCCTTGACATTAATATTTTGTAGATTATAACTGAGCCAGTGCATCATTACAATTTTAAAAATGTTTATGTTGTCCCTTCCATTAAACTCCTATTAATACGGCATCAACTTCTATTACCATGCTATATGTTGTCTTGGCACTCCACCTATGCATGATTCAAATCATGCCAATACAACCAAACCACTCATCACACACCACATGAAGGTGAATTTTACTGCATTTATCTTTAACCCTCTGCAGCCATGAAGTATGCATATTCTAAGTGTCTGACACATGACTGGCAGCATAATCGACAAGCACAGCGATCAGCTTTATATATATATATATATATATCAAATTAAAAATTGAATAAAATTCTGAGCACAAACCAATCAAAACGCAGATCGCAGAAAATAAAGCTCAGAAAAAAATAAAAGTAAAGATAAAAACAAAACATCGGAATACCGGAAAGCGGTGACGGAAGGGAAATCGCTGGTGGTGGCCATGACAACGAGGGCAAGGGCAGCGAAAACAAACTGAAGGAAGCGCAAGGCAAGACTTCCCAATGTGCCCGGCATGCCCTGTAAATCTTTCATCCTTGCCCTAGGCAAAGCATTATCTGTAAGCGGAGGGGCTTCAATTGGGTGAACTGAAGGGTGAACCATAGCCATAATGAAGCTTCTGGCAAAACGCAAACTAACGTAGAAAAGGGGGGAAGGGGAGAATCAGGAATTGTAGTAGAGTGCTAGAAGAAGAGGGAAAGGAGAGAGGAAGCTGAAGAGAATAATTCCTTTAGGCGATTCCTGGAGAGAGGGAAAGAGGAAGTGCCAGTACTGAAGCTATAGGTTGCCAACATTGGTGGAAGGCTAACGAAGGTGAGCTGCTTCAGGAATGGCAAATGGGGAATGCAGGAATTCGGTTCGCGTAGTGCCTACTGATCAATTTATTTATCTATTAACAATACAATTTTTGGGGCGGGCCCCTTGTGTATAATGGCAGATTAGCAGTCTTTTAACAGAAAGCAAAATATATTTATATAATATAACCAACTACGAAATTACATTTCTAAGGTTTTTTTTACCTGAATTTCTTAGTTGAAACCTAGTAGTTCCATATAACTATTGGGAAACGGTTTTCTTTGTTAAAACAATATATTCTTGTATCATATGCACTAATGTTTGACTTATCGTTAAACATTAAATGTAACTATATAGTTTAGTAAGATTTTCAACATGCCACATTGCAAAGAATTAACCAATTCCACAAATCTAATTCACGTTGCCCAAAAAAGCAAGGTCATTAAACTCGGATCAAACTCTAAATTGATTGAGACAGTGTGTCAAGTATTAGTGGATAAAATCGGAGTTAAACTGTAAGCCAACTAATTATATAAAAATAATATAATTTAATAAAAATATTAATATTTCATTAAAAACAAGTTTTTTGGTAGAATAATTAAAAAGGTTAATATAATAACATTTAAATAAAAAACGACCCTCAAAATATAATGTTTTAGCACATACATGTCTATCACAACTCCATTAAGAATATATTTTTGTTCTTACAATCAATTAAATACTACATTGAGAATGTATTTTTGTTCTTACAATCAATTGAAAGCTGCAAAGTAGTAAAATAATAAAACACTATAATCTAGTTAATAAAAGTTAGTGTTCGTCTGATTTAGTAATCCAAACAATAAACTAAAAACAAAAATTTAGATCTTTTTAAAATATGTTTGACTCGAGTTACTCTAGATTACCCAAATTATGATTGAGATTCCACAAATCATGTAGGTTGTTCTGAGTTAGACACCCTAACAGGTTTAAGCTTTGACCGAACTGATTAGATGACTTGGCCAACCTGATCGCTTCAGTTTGGGTTTAGTAACCCTGCAAAAAAGTTAAATTTAACATGGGGATCAAATCCCATATACTTTTTACAAACTACTTATGAACATTTTTTTATACACGAATTTTAAGAAAGGGGTTAAGTTCACTACAATTCAAATGTAGGGCTTCTAACTCATGATCCACAAGGTCGATCCTTGCGGGCACTAGATCATGTCAAACAAGGCTTTTAGTTATGACCACACGGGTATGTCAACCCAACTTAAATAAGTTGTGGGGATGCCTCCTAAAAAGCTACAACTGAAGCCACAATAAAGTGGTATTCTCCATGATCAAACCATTTCCCTTAAAGTGAGAGTACTAACCAATTCTTTCGTTAGTTGAGCCAACCTACGATGGGTTGGTAATTAAAATTTGATTGTAAATGAGACGGACACGAATCCAAACAAGCCAACCCATCATTTGCAATTCACCAACAACTTGATTATAATGATTGCTGGCAAGTAAAACCACAGTTCAGGGTAAGCTCGATGGGTCAGTCCCAATAAGCTAAAAAATATGGACCTGGGAGATAATATGATTTGACGGTCCAAATTTAGTTTTTTTTAAATGATTCTTTATTAAATGAAATATTATTTTTAATAAAAATAATAGTTAATAGATTATCTTTATTTTAAAGTTTACATCCTGTAAATTAATTTTTTAAGAAATATAGATTTTTTAAAGTTATATCTCAACTATTAGATTTGATTAATTCTTTAGGTTTTAATAGCTTAGTAGGAAACTAAACTCTGGTCTCAACCCCCGCCAAGAAATCTGAAGAGAATGTTTTGAACATTGTTTGCATTTGAAGTTCTGACGAGAATGTTTCATGGCATTTTGATATTCAATTGATTTTTCATGATGGATAGTTATAAAATCTTAACTTTCGATGGAGGAATGCCAAAATCCTTGACTATTCTCGCTTTTTAACGAAATCAGATATAGAATCAGTTGATGTTTGTTGTAATATTAAAAAAGATAAATAAATTGTTTATTTATGTAAATAATTAGATTATATATCTAACTAAATAAGTTTGAAGAGAAATACTAAATTTAAATACTTTTAAGTAAGTACTAAATTCAGTTTACCTTCCTATAAAAATTAATCAACTAAAATATTTATGATTGGAGGTAGGTAGTATTTGGCAATACGCGAATATGGAGAGAGTAAAAAAATGCTGCATGCTGGTACCTTTATAAACATTATTTAAGCTTATATTATAACTTTCCTTGCTGAACAAACTGTTGGGTTAATAAATATAATTCTTTTAATTTATATGCCTTTGAAATAACACTTATCTATTACCATCATATTCCAGAATCGTATAATCCTTTTAATTTATATGTCCTTTAAATAACATTATTGATATTCATCCCATAAGAGAATCATTATAAAATCTCGTATGGGAAAGAATTTTTCTTAGTTGAAATAATCAAGAATAACATTAATATTCATGATAAAAAAGAATAATGAATTGGAATATTCATCGCCTTAATCTAGATATTTTTTTATTTTTTATATTTAACTTTAATAACTCAATTTTTATTTTGATGACTCTTTCAATTCTTAATAAAAGATATAAAAGATATAATCTAATATAATTCTTTTTTGGGCCATGGAATGATCTAATATAATTCAAATATGAAAGTTTCAGATAATTATCGTATTGGCATGCTTCATTCGATGAAGTTTAGATCCAACAATATAATAAGACTTCCTCATGGGCAAAGGGAATAAAAACTATTGATTTAGGTAAAAAATTATTTTCATGTTCTTATTCTTAAAAAATAAACAATCATTAGGTACTTTCATTATATAAATTTAATATATCTAATCAGTAAAAAATATCTCGTACATGATTCTTCTCAAAGTGTTGGAAAAAGGTGCACTTCGTCTTCTATCTTTTGTGTGTAAATAATAAAACCATGCTAAATCATGCACATATTAAAAGTTCCATTTTTTGTATTTTTCCTATTCATTGAATGTTCCCACAAAAATATGATAAATTTAAATTTTTTATACAATAAATAAAAACTTTTGTGCATCTCAACCCTCAAGTTTTCAATTTTTTTTTCAAAATAAAAAGATAAGATATAATCTATCTTTTTTGCCAACAAGATATAATCTATCAAAACAGAAAAGATACGATATTAAAGTACAACTCATCACCCAGCGTAAGCATTAAAAGGCCAAGCGGGAGACTGGTAGAGGTCAAACTTGCTGATACGTGCGATGAACAGTTCCGCCATTGTGAAGCTCAGCAATTTACGGCAAACGCATCTGAACACAGCAACTTACACTTCTCTCTGGTCCATATCTTTCAATTTCGTTCCCTCCAATTTACTGGTGAGATGCAGAAACTTGTGGTCTCTCTGTGTTACTTTCAAATTTTATATAATCTTTCGTTCTTCAGTTGTACACGCATCTTTTGACGTTTAATTTTGTTATGTAATGAAAAACTCGGTTTGCGAAGTGATATTTCATATTTGAGTTCATGTGTGTTTTCTTCTTCGTGGTTCATTATTCTAAACTTGGAATTAACCCAACTGAGGAAAGTCTCTTTTTTCCCTACGTTTTGCTTACAGCATACTGGGTTCTGCAAAGCTTACTTTTCCTTTTGCATTTTTCACCACTCTCTGAACTACTTTTTTGAAAATTGCCATTCCATTAACTGATGAGTTAATATTCTACTTGTTACTTTTCTTTTGTTTGTGGCTTTGGATCGATGCTATTGATAATTAATAATTGTAGGCTTCAATTTCTTTTTCTCTTTTTAAGTCGCTTGCTCAGTTCATTTTGGATGCTTGATTAACGAAAACTTACTACTCCTGCTGCATTTTGGCCTAATTTTTTTTATCTCCGTTAGAATTTATTTTCCTGTGGTCGGTGGATTAATATCTTCTGTCATTGTTTTCTTAATAGGTTGCTTGCTCAGTTGAATTTGCACAAAATGCAAAGGAGGCATAAAACTCCATCAACAGGTTCCCAAACATCGAGTAGTAAACAAGGAAGTAGCAGGTCTACTGATGGTGAAGATTCCCAAATCAATTTTCATCTTGCAAACCCAAGGAGGTCTTCTTATTTGTGGCTAGCACTGTTCGTGATAATCACGTATTGCTGTTCAGCAATATACACACACCAATTTGGAAACATGCCTGTGCCTCTCACTGCAGAACAGGCAGGCAAGAGGGGTTTCTCAGAGATTGAAGCCTTGAAGCATGTCAAGGCCTTGACTGAGTTGGGCCCACATCCTCTTGCTTCTGAGGCTCTGGATTCTGCCCTGCAGGTAGGACCCTCAAGCCAGATAATGTTGCCATATATTGATACCTTCTTTCTCAGTTCATCTCACTGCTTAGTTGAGCTTGGACAAGTTGAAAGCACAGTGTCTTTATTGATGCCTTCTTTCATTTCATCTTACCATTTTGCCATGTACAGATTCTTGGTATTAAATATTTTAACATCTTCATCACCAAAAAAAAAAATATTTTAACATCTTGATTAAAATTCAGACATGGAATAAGAAAATAACTCACAGGTTTCATTGATAAGTTATCTTTATTATTTTAGAAACATGTGGGTTGAAAATCTTTTCAAACTTGATAGCGGAGATTTTTTTTTGGCTGGCAACAAACGATTCACTACAGTACTATTGATTAATCTGGATTTCAACGGAATTTGAGGCTTTTCCAATTTTTTTTTCTGGTTTCCAAAACTTGGACTCTGAAGCTTTGCTTAAGGGGTGTTGAGCATCTTTCTTTTGTTGCCCCCTTTTATTGTACAGGCCAAGGGCTTCTTGTAAGAGGGATTGAGAAATGAAAAGTGATCAAATATCATGCCTTTCAGCATATTTTGATGATAGTGAAGTTACTAATGTTAGTTTCTCAATGTTTCAAGTCAAGTTGGGCCTGAAACTTAAATTTAAGCACCAAAGCCTTAAATGATAGAGTTAGGGCATGCCTTCTAGTTTGTATTATCCCTCAGCCGTTAAAATGCCATCCTATGATTAGTTTGCGATAAATTGACTTGTAAGGTGACCCACAACATTTGTAAAACATTGTGGGCCAGAACCAAATGAGAGAAGCGCAAATTAGTTACTATTTTATTGTTATTTGGGTCAACCATATGAGATCTCAACATTTAAGAACTAACTTTTACTGTTTTTATTTCAGTATATTATTTCTCTCTTGAAACTGGCCCACTCTAAATGCAAATTCTTATGCTTGCTCTTGTCTTATCTGTCATTCATTTTCGTTTCTCCTTCTTTTTGCATATGATAAATTTGACTGCTCCCTTCATTTCACATTGTGGAATGAAGCATCAACATCAAACTATTAAACTAATTGCAGTAATTTATTTTCCCATGCACTGTTAACTTTGCATTTTTGTTAACATTCTTCCAACTTTAGTATGTTTTGGCAGCATGTCAAACCATTCAGAAAACTGCTCACTGGGAGGTGGATGTTGAAGTGGAAATTTTCCATGCAAAGTCTGGTGCAAATCGTTTGGTCAGTGGTTTATTTATGGGGAGAACACTTGTATATTCAGATCTGAAACATATTGTAATGAGGATCTCACCAAAATATGCATCTGAAGCAAGAGAGCAATCTATTCTAGTTTCCTCTCATATTGATACCGTTTTCTCAACGTATGTTTTCTTCGTCTATTTGATCTTATATGTTATGCTGATAGATGCAATCATTATAATTTTAAGGTTTTCATATTATGGAAACATGTTAGAGATTATGATATGATAGAATTTATTCACGGGCCTTCATTTAATTGCTTTAAGCTAGAGCTGAAATGGTCTTTGACGAGGTTTCAAAGCTTGTCAGGAATTTGGTTCTTGCAGCCACCCATTTCTTATCTATCATTCCCTATGATACTTGATGCTTTTTGTTTCTGAATTAAAAGCATGTGAGAGAAAACTTTGAATGTTATTTGGATTTAGTGATTTACCACACTTGGTGATTTGCAATCCTCAAACACAAATACTTTCTGCTGAAAGTTTGGCATGGCTGTAACAGAGAAGGCGCTGGAGATTGCAGTTCCTGTATAGCTGTTATGATGGAACTTGCTCGTGGGATTTCTCAATGGGCTCATGGATTGAAGAAATCTA
>JANTPZ010008113.1:0-11566 GCA_025593235.1 Vachellia pachyceras | reverse complement strand
TTCCAACTTTAAGAACCATGCTTAAACCTTCATTCCTTGACCCATACCAATTTTCAATTTGAAACACATATGTGCACATACAAATGCTTAGACATGCATGCACATGTATATACATAACACCTATTTTAACACTTTTCATAACATAACATCCATATACATACTCCTCTTATCCTTCAATAGTTCAGAAAATCTAAAGCAAATTTTTTAGGAACAAAAGTCCCAGATTTTCGGTTCTGCACAAAAGCAACCGCCCACTGCACAAAAATCAACTTTTCCCCACTAACAATACTCCAAACAATAGCATAACACATCAGAACTACAAAGCCCGCGTTACTTTAGCTAGCGATTAGAAGAGAGGGAAGGTACTGTTTATGGCAGCGATAAAATCTTCAGGAACGTCCAGAAAAATTTCACAACAATACTCCATACGATTTAAGGAAGCTATAATGTTACTTATAACTTGATTTAACCGGTAAAAACTATCCTTTTCCCAATCCCAACTCAACCCTTGAAACTTCAAAATAGAAGAAATAGAAAAATCTGAAGGTAGAGAAGTGTTTATGGGACTCACCTGAACTCGAATCCGTGCTTATACCGATGAAAAACGCTTTCCTCCGATGTGAATAGGCACCGCCATATACGACGCTCAACTGCTCTCACTCTCGTGCTCGGACACCGCCTGGAACGAAGGATGAATAGCAAAGGGTGCATGGGATATTATGATATTAAGTGATGGGAAAGTAACATGACCATTTTGCCCTCCCAAACATTTCCACTTTGCAACTAAGTCCTTTTGTTATTTTTTTTTAAATCCTTCCCTTCCTTTTTTTTGCCCAGGATATTACATAACTTCATATTATATCATTGTTGAACCACTTTTAGGCCTTATATAGATTAAATTGACCAAAGAAGTGAGATTACAAATTTTCACCCGAGTTACTATTCATTTGGTCAATTTTCCATATTTTTAGCCTAACTTTAAAAATTCATAACTAATTTTAGAAAAATCGAAATTGAGTGGTTCTAATTTCTATATATGAAGCTTGATACATTCCCTACAGGGGAAAAATACTCATTGGCTCAAAAAGTTGCCTAATCAATACAATTTATTACGTGAAAATGTACTGTTCATATGTCATTTTTCATTTTTAAGGGTTTTTCTCTTAATTTTGGAAAACCATAACTTCTTATACAAATGTTCAAATTCAGTGATCTTGGACTCATTTTAAGGCTTACCATATGAACTATTTTTCTGGAAAAAATTAGCTCAATTGGGCTTATTTTACTATTTTTCATCACAGCTCAAAGTTTGGGAACTTTTAAGGGTCTTGGAACCCCTTCTTCAAAACTTATCATTTTTCAAAAATCTTTATAAAACCTTTATGCCACAACTAACTATCTCACATGATCTTGCATGCATATATACACATATACATATCATCAAGTAGAGGTTTAAGGCTTTACATTAAGTCCAAAGCATATAAACATGTATATGAAAACAGCTTCACATAACTTGGCAAGTAAAAGGCAACATAATGCTTCCTTTACTCTTCATTCACTTTGCCTTTACCTTTGCTTGAACTTGCACCTAAAATGGTTAGTTGGGGAGAGTGAGATTTCTTTGAAATCCTAATAGCAAAACACACTAACACACATTTAAATATGCATGACAACTCTTTATAAATGAGTGTAGGATTAGGGTAATATGAGCAAAATTTAATAATGATAGGCATATGGCCATAGCATTCAAAAGCACATATTCATACACTCATCATCACAAATTTTCAACACTAAGTAATGCATAATTCACAAAATATTTTCACTATAATATTACTTTAGGTTAGGAGTTTTGCTACCTTTGATTCTTAACTTGCTCTTGATTTTTAAAGCTCTCTTTCTTAACCTTCAAAGAGTGCTCTTTGATAGTTCACTTTCCTATACACAATATAATATCATAACCATCAATTCCAAGCCATTACTAAGCCATTAAAACCATGAAAACTCATAAAGCTCTCTCTTGAACATTTTAAAACCTTAGAGCTTCAAAACTTGCTTAAATGATTTTCAATGTTTCCCAAAACTTTTTCTCACTTCCACCCTAACAATTTTTCATTCTAAAGCCAATGGAAGCATCAAAATCATGAAAATCACACTCATCCTATCCCTTCTAGGTCTGGCCGAAAATTATTAATCAAGAGGAATAAAGTGATTTTCAAACTTTTATCATGTATAGTAACTTATCCTTGATTCTAAAGCACTTCTCATGTATTATTTAACTTAAAAACATCTCTTCCTCATCAAATCATAAATTGGACAGCACCTCCCCTTATTTTTCATGATTCCAAAAATTCATACAACAACCAAACCAAAGCAATATTTGTTGATGCCATATTTTGATGATAACAAAAATATTTCAGGAATTATGAAGCTTGGATTGCTATTGGTTAACTGTTTATAATGAAACACTCGAGTTCTGTACTTCAGTAATCGAGTTTGTATGAAAGTATTAAGAATACTCGAGTATTGTGTTTTGAAACTCGAGTATTAAGCTTTTTCATGTGTTAAAAATCAATACTTTCAGACAACACTCGAGTTATTGTTGAAAGTGTTGAGAATACTCGAGTAATGAATGCTGATACTTGAGTACTGTGAGTTAAAATATCCTGTGATTCAACGCTTTGAGTAAAAACTCGAGTATTAGGTTGAAGTGTTATAAACACTCGAGTGATGTTTTTGAAACACTTGATTATTGGTACTTAAAATGCTTTATAACTGAATACTTTCATGAGAAACTCGAGTATTGATGTTGAAGTGTTGACAACACTCGAGTATTGTGTTGTAATAATTGAGTATCGAGCCTTATTTTCAAAACAATACTCAACACTTGAAGCAAAATACTCGAGTTACAAATGGAAGTATTGGTAACACTCAAGTATTGTGCTCTAACACTCGAGTATCGAGTTATCTTTTCAAACTTGGCACAACACTTGAAGCAGAACACTCAAGTTTACAATGAAAGTGTTGTCAACACTCGAGTATTGATTTCAAATACTCGAGTATCGAGCTCTCTTTTCAAACAAACACAACACTTCCATTTGGGAACTCGAGTAATGGTATGGAAAATGACAACACTCGAGTACTATGATTTCAACACTCGAGTAATGATGAAGGAAGTGACAACACTCAAGTATTACAATCTGAACACTCGAGTATTGTGCTACTTCAAAAGATTTTACTTCAAGAATTTTCCTAAACACTCGAGTAGCAACTGAAAGTATTCTTAACACTCGAGTACAAAAATTTTAACACTAGAGTATTTATGCTTAAACTTCAAAACTTCTACAATACTTTCAGCAAACACTTGAGCAACTTCAAAAGTGTTATAAAAACTCGAGCATTGAATCAAACACACTCGAGTACTAGTTTATGAAATTCAAAATACACCTGTTTGCTTTGGTCATCACTCGAGTATTGAGAAACAAACTCGAGTATTACTTCACGTAACGGCTATTTTTCTCTGACAGCTTTTACCTACTCTCTGTAACTTTCCTTATTTGTGTTTAACAAAGTTTAAATCTCACATGTGTTCATAAATACAGAAATACTGAATCATAGAAAGAGAAAAAGCTGTCCACACCTGTTGCAGACAGATTGCATGAATCAGCCTTCGTCATCTACATTCCTGAGATGCATTTAATACAACATTAATGGTGAAGCCAAAGAGGTAGTTGATGAGAGTAACGAACATTAAAATCTCTCTAACGGCAATTTCATCACTCCTCATCTATAAAAGGACCAAGCATTCATTACAGAGATAGAAGAGAGACGAGCATTCTGAACATTTAAAGATATTCATTACATTCTCTGTAAATCTTTCAATATTCCTCTGTACTTCATTATTAGCCATCTACTCTTTAAGAGAGTCTCTTTGAGCAAATATTCATTATAAATTTGTGAAAAACTCAAGGTTGAGGCCTTGAGATTGTTGGGCTGAAAGTGAGATAAAAAACAGAGGGTGTGTCGCTCCGTTTTAGTGAAAAGTGAAAGGGGGAGTGAATTCCCATTTGTACAGCTTGAGAAGCCTTAGATTGCTAATAGTGGATTTGGAAATCTCAGAGGTGCTCTGAGGACTGGACGTAGGTTAAGAGGACTGAACCAGGATAAATCTCCGTGTTTATCTTTCTTCTTCACTCTCGGTGACTTTGTTCTCACTTTTGTGATTTAAAGTTTTAATTTTTAAAGTGACCAATTCACCTCCTCTTGGTCAAATCCTATTCTAACAATATTTACATCAATCAACTCCTTATCATGCAAGGAGTGATTTGCAACCAATCTTTTCCTCTAAATCCCTCTCTTTCTCATTTTCACTCTTCAAGAACCCTAACTTTCAGCACCAAAAAGAGGGCTTTAATAAAAAATCTAATCCATTACAAGTGTAGAGGAGGTTACAAGGATTAAGAAAAGGTATAGGATTGGATGGTGGAACCTCTTACCTTGAGATTTCTTGAAGCTTTTCTCTTCTTGCTTGAGCCAAAAATGGTGTCTTCTCTTCCTCTCCAAGGGCTGAAGATGTCGTTCAAAATGATAAGAGAAGAGGAAGATTTTTGCTTTAATTAATCTCTTCACAATAAGAATGAAGGGTGGAGATTTGATCTTGAAATTATGAGATTAATCCAAGGACTCAAAATCCACCACCACCACACACACTTAACAATTTCTTATTGGTGCTCATAAAGTGAAGTAACTAGTACTTAGGGACTTAGTTACTCCAACCAATTCGGTTAGGGTTCAGTTACTTGATCCGGTTACAACTTATATGGATAAAATAACTTTATTCCAATAAACTTTTTCACTTGTTTGGAGACCTTTATTTCTCTCTTTTAATCTCCAAATATAGCTAACTCATGTGACGAAATAATTATCTCAATAATATCCCTGGAAATCTCAAGTTTTCATAGGGTTACTTTTACGCTGTCGAAATACCGGTAAACGACCTACCAACAAGTAGCTGGATTTTAGGCCATCAAAAATTTCTAGAATTTTTCATTGATATTCTTATCTTTTTCCTTTCCTTGAATTGCTTCCTGGAATATCTTTAATTAATTTCTAAAGAAAACCCAATTTTCCAAGGTTTTTCCGGGTATTTTCCTTTCGATCCGAAAAATCGTCTTTCTCGTATTCTGAGAAATAGCGTTATAAAATACTAGAAATTTCATGCTATTTTTCTTTGATTTGAATTCAGATGCTTGAGGCCTCTGGGTACTTCAAATAATTATTTTTGGCTAATTATAAATGCCAAAAATTAACTGCTAGCAAAAAATCTATGCTGAATTTGAAAAATCTGACGTCTCTAATTTTGATCAGTAGATTTTTCTCTATCTTTTGAGCCTCTGTAATTTTTTTGTGATATATGAACTGTTGACTTTGACTTTTTGTCAAATGACCAAAAAGCTCTTACATTTCCTCTTATTTACCAAAATACCCTTACTTTTCTTTCAACATTCCAATCTTATCCTTACTTCTTTAGAATTCTATTTCCATCTGTTCCTTTAATGACATTTGGGTCTTTCCCAGAAGGTCACTTATCTTGTCATTACTCTAGGCTAAGCACGCTTAACTGTGAAATTCTTATGGAATTCAGTTTATTAGGCCTAGACTGATTGTGGTCTTTCTGGTTCATTACCTTCCTCTCTTTCTGTACTACCTATCTCTGAGCCTTAATTCAGCTCATTACTATCGATTTGGCCTTTATTTAAATTGACAGTAAATGGATATTATACACCACATATATAATATTGTAGCAAAACTAAATTGTTACATACAAAAACCTCAGATTAGTCACTAATATCCACTAATGATCAATATCCATTCACACAGTGAATCATAATTTTGTAGTAATTTCTAAAGCTTCTCAAATGTCTTGTCTTACGTACTTGGTCATAAACTGCTGTGTCAAGCACCGAGCCAAATGTTCTTAGACCTCAAACGTCGCTCATTATTTGCTTGCTGTGTAAACTACATGCACATGGGGGCAAAACAATATTGATCCTAATTTATAGTGTGTTTGCAATTCAACAAAACGCGTCCAATGAACGTACCTGCTGAAAATGGATTGCTCTCCACCTAGCTACAATCTGTCGCTCCTTCTCCTTCTCCTTCTCCTTCTCCTTCTTCTTATTAAATTTTCTTATTTATTCATTTATTTTGTGGGCGTAGTAGCTTTATCTTCAAGATTGGGATATCAGTCTTAAGTATGCTACACAAGTATATACAACTGTTCTTGCTCACAATTTTATAGTGGTGAAATTAATACAAATGTTTTATAGCGACACTTGGCCAAATTTTTGCATTCTCTTTTACTGCTAAAGAAAGCCACAAGTATTGTCGTCTTTCTTGCACTTTCTATTTCACTCGTTCTTATCCATTCCTCACTCCTTAGCCATCATGTTTTGTTGACTTTCTTGTACTGTTCATTTATTTTATTTTCTCTCGCTCACTAAATTTGTTTTCTATAAAGAATATATATGCGGTTGATCAAATAATATACAGAAGTGCTAAATATATTTTTATATTTCTTAATTACAAGCCAGAATTAGTTTATAATTTTTTTAGTTAATTTTATTGTTTAAATAATTGGTATCATGTACATGCATGAATTCATTTATCTCTCTGTGTTCATTGTTCGAATTATTTTATTATTTAGCCAACTCATATTCTTCACACTCCTCAATTAATTAATTCCAACTAAACCCCCAACCTAAGCTATGAATGTTTTGGGAAACGCTATAAATATATAAACAAACCCTCCACATTGACAGAACAAAACACAACCACGAACACAAGAACCACTATCTGCAAACACAAATGTCATTGATCATTGTTAAGCTATTCTTTCCCTCACTTTATTTTCATATCTTTTCTTATCATCATCATCATCATCATCTTCTCCTTCTACTTCTTCGTCTATAGATTTCTGGTGCAACCAAACTCCTCAACCTGAGCCATGCAAATACCACATGAGCCAAAGTCACCACCGATTCAGACCGAACCATCCTTCAGACGTTTAGGAAAATGATGGTCCAATCTGCACTGGACCAAGCCTAAGTTATTCACAAGGAAGCTTAAGAATATGGTCCTAAATGTGTGAAAAAGATGCGTAGATGTGTGTTCAATGATTGGTTAAAGCTCTACGACAATTCCATCTTCCATCTAAACCGAACCCTTCAAGCCCTACTCACTTCTTCTTGCTCACTATCGGATGCACAGACATGGCTCAGCATTGCCCTCACAAACATCGAAACTTGCCGGAGCAGCGTGCTGCAGCTTGGAGTCGGAGAGTTTACACCTCAAAGTAATGTGAGCGACAGCGTTAGAAAGATGATAAGCAATGTTTTAGCTGCTAACGGGAAATTTCTGAAGCAAGAGAATAATACAGAAGAAGAAATAAAGGCACATGGGTTTCCGAATAGGTTTTCTCGTCATGACAGAAGGTTGTTGAGCTTAAGGAGATCGTCGGTGAAGGCAAATCTTGTGGCGGCTCAAGATGGCACAGGCCATTTCGAGACAGTGCAAGCCGCCATTGATGCAGCATCAAGGAGAAAAGTAAAGACAAGATTTGTGATACATGTGAAGAAAGGAATTTATGATGAGAATATTGAAGTTGATAAGGATAGTGAAAATCTCATGATTATTAGTGATGGAATGTGAGTCACCGTTATAACTGGCAGTAAAAGTGTCAAAGACGGAATTACCCCCGCCAGCTCCGCTACAGCAGGTTAGTCATTTAACTTGTTTCAAATTAGTCTCTGAAATTCAAATTACACTGTTTTACTGATTAATTATTTGACATGTCTTACTGAGACCATTAAATATGTCGCTCACTTCAAATTATAATATTTCAGGTATAGATAGGGTTCACTTCATTGCACGAGGCACATTTTTAGAAACACGGCCGATCCGTCAAGCTGTCGCACTCTGATCAACCCCCGACCTCTCCGTCTTTTACTCATGCTCAATCGAAGGCTATCAAGACACACTAATGGCTCATGCACAACGCGAATTCTACAGAGATTGTAGAATCTTTGGCACAGTCAATTTCATTTGGGGCGATGTTGCAGTTGTTTTACGAAATTGCAGAATTCTTATAAGAAAACCACTTCAAGGGCAAGCAAACATGATCACAGCACAATGTCGTAGGGACAGATGCTACTAAAAATTTAATTATGCACCGCAAGTGTACGGATCGTGAAAATAATATATGGTAAATCAAGATCGGCCCACAAAGATTCAATTTGATAGGTAAATAGAAACTAGAAATCTAATTTTTTTTAAGTTGGGCAAATTAAAATGAGAATAATGAAAATATAAATTCAAATGAACTAAAATATTAACTCTAATGTGCTAAAAAATATTAATTGACATAAGCAATCTAGAGTGGTTAATCCATTTTTTAAGTTTTAAAGCATGTAATTCCTAGATAAATATATTTAAATTTTAACTTGTTAATCTAGAGTATAAATAAATGTAGTGTCTTCTAATAATCTATAATCATATATCAAATTAAAAATATTATTCCTTAAATAGTTATTCAAAAGGCATTAACTAGAATAATTTCACTCTAATATGATTATATGAATCCCTCGAGCATATTCATATCCTAAATATAAATTAGAATAAATTCGAATCTCATATTACTTAGTTTAAATTTTCAATTTAGATCCCTCTCCCAAGATTAATTTAAATTCCCTACATTTATACTTAATGCTAATTAGGCACTATGCCAACAATAAGATTTAAATTGAATAAACACAATTAAAATTAAATATAAATAAATGCTCCTTTTCTTTCTTGATCTTTTAATCCTTTCTCTTGATTTACCGGAATTTTCTCTCTCCATTACTTTATAAAAAATAACAAGATAATAAATAAAACAAAATAAAAACTTCTAAAAACTTTAAATTATTATTATCTACTATGATTTAATGAATCTCCAAGATAACACACAACTCGATAGATTTACTATTTTAAACTCAGAATGTTTTAAAATTATATTAATAACTCTTCAAATATATAAACAATATACTAAAAATAGGAGAGTCATCACTAACCCATTTCAAAACACTAGAATCTCAATCATCAATTCTCAAATTCGAGCCACACCAGATTTGAGGCGGGTTTATTACTCATTTGAAACATACCTGGGTCGGCCATGGCAGCAATATGCTCGAGTCGTTGTGATGAAAACTTACATTGAAGGCTTGGTGAGTCCATCAGGATGGTCTGCATGGGGAGATAGTGAATTTGCTCAAGACTCGTGTAATTTTGGGGAATATATGAACTATGAGGCTGGTTCATCGACGAAAAGTAGGGTACAATGGCCTGGCTTTCATATCATAAGTAATCCAAATGAGGCAAACCAGTTCACTGTTGCTAGTTTCCTTGCTGGTCACACATGGTTGCCTCGCACTGGGATACCTTTCAGTATTGATGTTTAATTCAAAGTTTGTGCTTGATACTAGGCAGTTACATCTACTGTTCATTATTATTATTTTTGTATCATCAAATTTGTTGGCGATTCTTTTGATTGATTGGTATTTAATGTGTAACACCTGGATTTTCGCAATTAGATGCTTTGTGACTATATATCGATTCTTAGGAGAGGTTATGGGATACATAAGGACCTCGGGGCGAATTGAAAAGAATCAGAGTACTAATGAAGGAAAGGATTTAGGTAATAAGCTTTATAAGAACTAATTAAGTTAACTTTAAGTCGCACTATAATCTCCCTTTGCCCGAGAATGATGGAAAATGATAAATACTTATCTATTCTTATAGTGCTACATCATCTGTGCCTCAAGTATCATTTTTTGTGTGTCTCACAAATATATATTATAATGAATTATGAAGGAAGAGAAATAATCTGGACTTTGGCCTTAATCAAGAAACCAATTTGCATGTAGGTAGGTGATACCCCTCTTCCTTCCTCTTCCTTACTCCCTCTCTGGCCTCTTCTCATCTTCTATCTCTCCCTCTCAAGAAAAAAAAAACAAAAGAAAAGGGTTAAGGGGATTCCCATATATTTTTCTCAAATGTGTATCAGGTGCCATAAAATTTTTTCGATGCGGGACAGATGAGGAGAAGGGCCTCATGCATAGGTACTTGGAGGATCATCTTCGTCTGGTTGGATCTGTGTACGAGTGTGGGGAAAATGAAGATGAAGAAGCACAAGAAGAATTTCGAAGGGCCCAAGACGTTGCGAATCTACACAGTAGTATGACTCCTCTATTGAGCTGATCCATTGCCTCCTCTTTTAACTTTGCTTTTTCCATTTTTTTGGGTTGAACATAAAAATTTTCGTTTTACACGTTCGTGTATACAAATATCTAATTTTTGATACTTGATAATCGTAGATTTTTCAATTGAACATTGAAGATTTGACTCTTTATTCTGAACCACTTGCATCTCACTTTGGTTTGTTCTTGCCATCTTGGTAACATTTCCCCCCTGAAATGAGTGATTCTAAAGAAAGAGGGCGATGGAGTTGGAGTTTTTTTGTTTGGGGGATGCTGAAGAAGAAGGTTTTTTTGGGGGGGGGGGTGGGGGACGGAGTGAAGGAATGTTTTTTAAATAATAATCTAAAATAGTAGTGTGGAAACCATAAAAACAAAAGATAACGGCCGAACTTGGCATTTTGGCACCATTTGCAGTAGTTTATGCGCATTTCTGCACTCAAGAAAAGTATATATATAACATTTTTTTCCTCTTAGCCCAAAAGAAAAAAATAAAGATGGTGCAAATGGGAACGATGAAAGAGTTGCTGGAGCTTAATGAGGGTAGGGAAACATTTTTTTTTTTTTACATTGTAGTTCTCTTATTTAGAATATTGCTCTGTGGTTTAAGAGTCAGATTTCATGTTGATAATCTTTGTATGGATTGCTTAATTATTATTATGATTAGGTTTATATTAGCTATTGAGTACTTTTATTTTGTATGTATGACCTATATGAGTTTAACTCGGTTATATTTTTCATCAATGTTTGTGGTTGTATGACTAATTTGAGCTTAACTGAACATCTTTGCGAGCATCAATTTACGTTCGAGAGGAACAAGTTAATTGAACCTAATATATTATGTCACACTCTCAGCAGTTTTCAAAATTGCCCTATGTGATTATTATACAGTGTTTAGGATAATCATAAATTAAGTTCGATAATTATTGTACAGTGTTGAAGATAATCATAAATTAAGTCCACTTGTGTTTGAGGTTTGCATTTAGACCTGGGGAGAAATTATCTCCCATATATAAGTAAGCAAGGTAAGTTTAGATTCCATTTCTAAATAGCATTCTTGATATCATTCGCAAAATCCAATGCATTCCTTCATTCATCATTTTATTGTAAAGACAAAAAGTAGTAGTTTAGGTTTATTGCTTTATTTCATTTAGCATCAAATAGTAGTTTAATAGAGAAAACCATTTTCAAACTCAAATCAATGTTTTTGTCTTGTCACTTAGTTTAACTCAGGTTTTCAAATAAAGAGGCTTCGTGATAGATATGACTCGGACTGT
>JANTPZ010008111.1:0-11877 GCA_025593235.1 Vachellia pachyceras | reverse complement strand
TCCAATTTTCTGCTGGTTTGTGTCGTGGAAATGGGCTGGTGCTGAAGGGAATTATTTGCTTTAATAAATCTCACTTAATTGATTTAAGGGCTAGGATTAAGTCTTGCAACATAAAGGTAATCTAATGGTTGTTATTAAGCCACATGAGGGACACTTGTTAGCTTCTCTTTAGCCCTCAAAAAGCTGTCATGATGGCTGTAATGAAGGGTTAAAAATCTGGTTAGTCCAACTAAACCGGATCCCATTCGGTTACTTTTACCGATTGCACTTTTTACCGGTAAACTTAACTTTATTCCGGTAAATCTTTTTCTACTTTTCCGAAGATATTTTCTTCCTCATTTAATCTCCATACTTTCATCTTGAATATAACAAAATTATTATCCCCAAAATACCCCTTGATTTACTCAAATTTTAAAGAATTAATTTATCCTGTCCAAAATCCCTAAAAACGTACAATCGAAGAGCAAAATTCTTTTAGGGCCTTGAAAAATACTACATTTTTAACTAATTCTCTAGCCCTTTTCCTTTTTCCAAAATTCCCTCTAGATTGTCCAAAATTAATTTTTGAAATAATTATATTTCGGGGATTTTCATGTCTTTTTCGTGTATTTTTCCCAATTTTCCATAATTTTATTAAATACTATAAAATTCACTAGATTTTCCATATTTTTGTGTAAAATTTTTGGAGGGCTCCTGATACCTTAAATAATTATTTTTCCCTTTTTTGCCCTTCAAAATTATATAGACGGAAATCCAGTCTGAATCTGGAAAATCCGTGATTCACGGTTGCGCTCCGCGAGTCGAGCTCTGTCTTTGGGCATCTGTAAATTTTTGGTCAACGGTTAACTTTGGACTTTGACTTTTGACTTGTTATATGACCAAAATGCCCTTCCATTTTCTCATAATTACCATTTTGCCCTTACTTTCTTTATTTTTCCAAAATTACCATTTTGCCCTTACTCTTTATACTTAAAAACCTTTATGTCCTTAATCTTTTTATCAAATGACAAATATGCCCCTTCCCAGGGGGTCACCCATCTTGGAATTGCTCCTGGGCGAGCACGCTTAACTTTAAAGTTCCTACTGACATCTATCCACCAGGTCAAATCTGATTCTATGACTTTCGGCCCAACAGCATCAACTTTTTCCTTACTTTCTATCCGTGGACTCTAACTTGACTTTTGACTACTGGTTTGACCCTTTTTATCCAATGACCATATTGCCCTTGGTCTTTATACTTAATGATATTTATGTCCCTGGCTTACATTCTTAGTAATCTCAAAGCCTTAGGACTAAATTGACCAGAGTCTCTTTAGTCCATTAACATCCTCTCTTTTTCTGTACTTTCATTTTTGGGCCTTGTCTTATCTCATATCTATCGATTTGGCCTCTATTTCAATTTACAGAAAATGATGGATATTACACATAGTCCAATAGAAACTTATCCATATAACTATATTATCTCAAGCTCACCAGTTTCTTAAGATACAACCAGCCAAAGAAAACCAAGGAGACATCACATACCCCACAATTCCAGTGCAATCCTGGCCAAGGAAAAACACAGGTAAAGGGGACCACAAATGCCATCTACTGTGTACCGAGTGATGGTTTATCACGTGATAAAAACCTCATCATATATATTTCTCCTCCATACTCCAACCTAATCACATTGCAACCGCTATGATAGTTATAAAAATTTTCATGCCAAAATATATTGAAAACTTTAAATAGTTGCATTTATATAATTCTGTCCAAAAATGCATAAAACCTAGTTCAATTACAATTTAATCATATGTGGTTCACAAGTATATGGAGGAATATTCAGAGTTACCTACACTTTGTAGCTTACAGGAAAGCACACAAACGTACTCCAAGGTTCTCAATGAGAATCTACAAAATCATACACAATAATTTTTTTCAATAGACTAATCAGCCTATTTTAAAAGTTGCTTCTAAGATACTCTAAATACTTAAAACTACCCTTTTACACCCAAATATTAGTCAAATATATAAGCTGTCTTATTTATTCATATGATACAAAAGTATTTTTTTTCCTATAAGTTATATTCCTTTTTTAATTTTACATGATGTTTGACATGAAATAATAATATAATAATAAAAGTGGTAGTTGTAATATTTATACTATTATTATAAATTTTCAATTTAAATAGTAATATATTATTATATACATATTATAAAAACCCATATAATAATATATGTTAATATATATTTTTTATTTCTAATATATATTATATATTTTTTATATGTATATATTATATAATATATTGATATATATACACACCCCACGTAAACCATGCCACAACATGGCTTTCTATTCATTTTTCTTATTATTATATTTTATTATATATATTTATCTCAACACCCACCTCACTTACACATATATACACACATACATATGCACTCCTCATATCCACACGCGTTTCAGCCTTTTGAATCATTTTTTTATTTTTTTTTAAACACACAAACAGAGCACCCATATGCACCTTTATGTATTATATATATATTCCCTTTTTCCTTTGATGCTTACCCTTACCTCATGAAGCACACAAACTCACACCAATATATATACTCATAATTTTAATTTTTTTTATAAGGTCAAATAAGTAATAAGTAAACGAAAAAAGCTCCTACACATTAGCCACACCTACACATACCACCCTAGCTTTGCTTCTCCTTTCACGCGTACACATACATATATAGCCATGTTTATATATATTTTTTAAAAAATCAATAAATAATGAAGAAGACTTTGGATGGGACAAGACTTGGTAGACTAGCTTTGCTTTCTCTGTTTTGTAGCATTCAATATCTTTTAAATGTTTTTTCCTTTGTGTAACACCAAGGAGGGATAACATCATCCAAAGTGAAGAGGATAGATTGTTAGGTATGTGAGAGAGAGAGAGAGTGTGTGTGTGTGTGTGTGATAAGACCAGGGATGGATGCTTTCTTTCAGCAAGAAGAAAAAAACGACTCAATAGTAAAATAAAACAGTGCAGTAAGAGAAAGTTTTGAGAAGACACATTTTTTAGTGAAAGGTTTTTTTTGTATGGTATTTGAAGAAGGAAAAACGAGAGAGATGAAGGAAGAGTACCTGCAGAGCCGTTGGAACTATTGCTTGACTACTGTAGCGACGAGTTAATGTAGCTTTAGGTTTTTAGGGTTAAGGTGAGAGTTAGGTGGCTTATATAGAGGTAGGGTTAGGTTTTTTTTCCTAGATAAAATAGTATTATATACCTATATATATTTTGTGTGTTTGTCTTTTAAACAAAAATAATAATTATAATAACAATTATATTGTACTACTTATTTTAATAATAAGACAACTTTACACACCTATAATTAACTATTTTTAGGAGGGATTCCTTTGTATATGTATTTTTTATATAATACATATGAATTTAATTATTTTTATCCTAATTTATTTTACTCTCTAACTAATTAAAGACCTAAATAACAACTAACTATAAACTCAAAAGAAGGATGTTACATCTTCTCCTACTAATTTGCATATTTTTATATCATCTTTACCATTAATTTCTCTAACGAGGTTAAATCGTCTGACTATCTGCTTTATTCGTTGGTGGAACCTAGGCTTTTTGGTCTATGCGATAACATCGCTATTGTCACAGAATAAATTTATTGGATCTGAGATAGTAGGAACCAACCCTAGTTCAGTAATGAACTTCTTGATCCAAACAGCTTCCTTAGATGTATTTGATGGTGCCATATACTCAGCTTCTATTGTAGATGCATTTAAGATAGTGCTTTGCTTGGAGCTCTTCCAACTTACTACTCCGCCATTTAGGAGGAATATATATCTAAATTGCGATCTTAGGTCATCTAAGTCAATTTGGAAACTTGCATCTGTATAATATATTACAATCCGCCATATACCAAGAACAAGTCCTTTGTCCATCTTAAATACTTTATGATTTTCTTAATAATAGTCCAATGATGTTTAACGGGATCTTATTGATATCTACTGGTTATTCTTATGGCAAATGGGGAAAAGGTTTGGCCATTGCAACTGGGTTAAAGGTTTCATCATACTCCACACCATGGGTTTGAGTGAATCCTTTTGTGACAAGTTATGCCTTGAAGACATTTACATTGCCATCCACGTCAATGGTTTTTACACTTTTAGGTGGATCGACCAAGGTACACACCTAACTGGTGTGCATGGATTGCATTTTAGACTTTATGGCATTTAGCTAGTTCTTGGAGTTGGGTCCCATTATGGCTTCTCAATATGTGATTGGTTCATTTTGCTCAATAAGCAACAAATCATGACTTTTAATAATCAGAAATACATATCTCTGATACGGTTGTTATGTTCTACCATATATATGTGGACCTTGTGTTACTAGAGAATGAGCCTCAACTTGTCATGAGTCTTCTCTATTTTCAATCCGTGGTTATGTACTATCTAGTGAGTTTTAACTTTCTTCGAGAGGGATCTTGCTCCCACTAGTTTTTTTAGAGATAAATTCTCTTTCTAGAAAGATACTATTTCAGATAACAAACACTTTGTATGGGCTAGCAGGCTATAGGTTGACCCTCAACCTAGCCTATCCCACTTGTCACACTACACTCAAGCCTGCAAGGTCAAGGTTACTCAAGTTTGCAAGGTCAAGGTTTCGCCTAAGTTGGCTTGTCTACATCCCTAATCATTAGAAAAACTGTTTTAGAGCATGAATTTTGATCCATCATGATTGATTATCACAATCAATAAAATTGAGGATAATTCAACAAAAATCTAAAATTTTTATTTTGAGACAATTAGTCATAGTCTCATGTTACAAAATGACATGAATGGAGGTCTCAAAAAATTCATATTTAGAAGTCAAAGTTGCTTATTCATAAGGTAAGCTTAACAATTTATATACATTCAATTGTCTAACTTTAAACAAGGTTTTATTTAGTATGTTAATTAATTTAATAAGTTATTTTTTTATTTATTTAACCCTAACATTATAAGTTTCAAATGATGATTTTTACCATCATTTTTATTTAAAAAAACTAGCGACGCACAAGGAGCATGTACTTATGGAATTACAATATTTTCTTTATCCATACCCTTTCTTTTTGAGTCATATTGGCCAATTTTTTTAGAATATTGAAGGTACAATTTGAACTATTTGCTATTCAGGTGACTTGAAATGATTTAATGAGTTGGGCCATACACAGATGAAGATCAAGTACGTGGAAATGGTTTTGAAAGAATACCCTTGAAGTATGTGGAAGCTTGTTCTCCTTCATTAAGAGACTAAAAATTTAGCCTCTCATTGCTTCAAAACCGTAGCTACCACCACATTTGCTTTTCTGTCATGAGAGGAGTAGAAATAGGGATGGAAATATGGAGAAGAAGGTGGTGGAAGTGGTTTTAATAGAGTGGAGTTGTAGAAAATGGTGGAGAAATGGAGGAAAGTAGAAGATGAATGGATGGGGAAGTGGGAGATGTGAGTGGACAGTGGTGGAGGCTCTCCCCTACAATTTGTAGAGTGAGAGATCTCTTTTCAATGTTGCTCCTTCCCATATATGCAGCAAATAAATAACATAATTCAAAACGCATGGCTTCACTAATATGTGCTAAGGTTAAGACCTAGGATATGTTAGGTCGTGACCCGGTATCTATGACGTTGTGGCATTAGGATACTAAGGTCACAACTGGAATAAATGGACAATTCTGAAAATACATGTACGTCATGACCTAAGAAATTGAGATTGCGGCCACATAATGGAGAGGGCTCCTGCACTTATCTTTGGCTATTGATGAAGTTGCGATCCTTAAATGCTTAATCTTGGGTATTTAAATCTCCTCCAAATGCCTAAAAGGAAAGGGAAAGAGTTTTGTAAAAATTAAACAAATTAAAGATTAAACCATTCACAGTTTGAATGAGATAAATGGCTAATTTTTACCCTTAAATCACAAAATGCAATGCATGATTCAATAAATCAAGAATGATATAAATGCATGTAAAATGAGAGTGAATGTGTTACAAAGCGCTACAAAACACTTAAGAAAACCATGTAATATTGGGTTATATCAGTAAACATGAAAAGTTATGGCATATGTTGAAAATGCAAGAATATCATGATATAAGTGGTAAAAAGGGTCAAATACCCTTAACAAACACAAAGTTGATGTAAGGCAAAAATAGGGCAAATGATGTCGAAAATTAATATAATTTTCCATTTAAATAGTAACATTTCAAAGTTTAAAACAAGTCATAGTTTACTTAATTTGGATGTGTACGAAGAAAGTTCTGTATTTTCAAAGTTAAAAATAAAAACTGAAAAATTAAAAATGACTATATGAACATTGTATTTTCACGTAATTTTCTGTATTTGTCTGACGATGGATACGGTCTGTTGAGTATTTTTCCATGTAGAGAATCTCATGAGTTTCAAATGGATATTTGAACCATTCAATTTTGATTTTTCTCAAATTATTCACGATTTGTCAAAGATGGCCAAATTTTTAAATTTACCAATTGAATAGTAACTTGAGAAAAGTTTTAAAACTCCATTTGGTTCACTAATTTTAAACTTTGAAAAACTTTAAAGTGGTCTAGTTTTGGTTTCCTTAGCTTATAAAAAGTAGTATAAGGAGCCAAATGAAATTTTGGTCTAGTTTTGGTTCACTAATTTAATTTTTAAAATATAGGGACTAAATTATAAAATTGTTAAAACTATTGTGATTGAGTTGCAGTGAGCCAAAGTTCAAAAGTCGAGTTACAACCAAGTCAAAACTATAGGTACTAAGTTGCAGAGTCAATGTTCAAGGACTGACTCACAATTAAGTCAAAAATGGATGGACCAATAGACTAATTTTCCCAATATTTTATAATTAAACATGCTCATCACAGGTGGCGTTGTCAGAATTGAGACTGGATGTAGCAATAAGTTGCATTGTTATGAATAGGAGACAAGTTCATAACTATAACATAATTAGGAAGCCCAAATTGGGTGCTGTTTCAGTGCTGTGTGGTCCATCATTATTCACTCCATCCTTTGAAAAAGTAGCTGGCTATCGCATCCTTTAAGAAAGAATGAAATAAAGAGATTCTGGGCTTGTCTTCAAAAATGAAAAAAAAAGGCGTAATTAACAACTTATTAAATTTCTAATTAAATTGGTTCAAACTTGTTAATTATTCCATAATTTAAAGTATTCAATGTCAGCTGTGCATAGAGCAAGAATTTTTTTTGAGTGAAAATTATAGATGGATTTTATTGCTGAAACTTGGAAATTACACAAACAAGATTACAAGAAAAGATGTAAAATCTTAAATTTAAATCATAGGTAAACTATTAAATTTACACGAGTTTTATTGCATAGAGCATGAAGTTTTAAGAGTGAGTAGTAATTTGTATAACTTAATGAATAACAACTTAATGGTATTTGTTCAGGAATTTAGTTAAAATTGATAATTTTAATTTCTTCAAGAAAATTTAAAATCTTCCAAAAAAACATTATTCCGTTCAATTTAAATCATATGTCACCTCAAGTACCTTTTTTTTTTTTACCATAATCAAAATAAGCATTTGGAAAATCATGTCTAAAAATAAATAATTTTTTTTAATCTACTAATTCAACATTAAATATGAATAAAAAATTTAATAAACAATTAATACTGTACCTTATAAAAAAAGTAAACCATATGAAAATTAAATGCTTCAGGAAATTAAGAAATATCAAAATAATAAATAGTCTTGTCAAGAGGTTTTATATTATTAGATGGAGTATAATTTAATAGTTAAACAATAGTGGTTGGCTGTCCAAAGCAGCATTGCTTATTCTTTATCAAGATAAGGCTTATCAATTAATTAAGAATCAAAGAGAGAGAGAAATTGCCTGAGGCTTCATTGAACCAAACCAATTTGGGAAGGCGGCAGAAGAAAGTGCTTATCCTTACATTCCATTAACTAACTCAAAGCATGCGGCTTACCTTCTAAGCACAGACAACCATAAGATAACTTTCTTTAATCCCAAACTTTACATTTGTTTTGTGAATATTTCAGTTTTTTTGTATTTTTATTTAACTATCACTTTCTATTTCCAGAAGGCTGTCTCGCTTCTGACACGTCAATTAAATGTTTGAATGCTCCTATGACCTGCTTTCTTTTTCTACCCTAATTATTATTACTCTCCCTGTAGACACTCCTTTGGATCGATTCATATCATAACATAGATAGAGAAGAATATTTTTAAACATTGTTTGGTAACATGGTTTAAAGCTATGATTTATAAAAAAAACAAAACAAAAAGTATACAAACATCCATACTACTACAAAAAGTACTTTTTACATTATATTTTTAACCCAATTGACCCCATTTCTCGAGGACGTTTATGTGATGGGAATAGAAAGTTAAAGCCTACGACGCCCTATAATAAAAGGCTATAGGTACTCTATGGCGCCCTATATTTTAAGATAGGGCGCTGTATATATGTACCCTATGGCGCTCTATATTTCAAGATAGGGTGCCGTAGGGGTTTTTTTAAAAAAAAATATTATACTTACGGCGCCTAAGATAGGGGCCGTATGGTACATACCTACGGCGCCCTATCTTGAAATATAGGGCGCCGTAGGTATAATATTTTTTTTAAAAAAGTTCTGTTCAAGATATATACCCATTGAAATGTTTTGTTCTTTCAATTACACAATATGGTTTACTCCTCATAAATCATATAATTAAATTCCTCATATTGATGTACAATTTTAATCATCATATATTTAAAAGGAAAAAATTGGGAAGCTATTGAATTTTAAAGTAGAGTTAATAAAGTTTAAGGTTGTTCTTGTTTTGTATAAAATATATTGGAAATGATTTATAAATATAATCAAAGAAGTATGTGTGTAACTGTATACACATAAGTTGACTATTGCTTGATACATTAAAGAAGCTAAATAACTTTATGTGCGTAATTGTATACAGTCCGGTAATTAATATAAAAGTTAGTTAATTTTCACTGGAGAGATAAAAGAAAATAAATGCACTGCTTAAAAGTATTTATTTACATATGTAATTAGATTATATATCATTTTATAAATCATGTAAATTAGTTTGTAAAAAATAATAAATACAAATAATTTGAAATAATGTATTTATTTTTTTAATCTCTTCAATAAAAGTTAATTAACTTTTATAACGTAGTTATCCCGTATTTGTTTCATAAGCTTGTAGTCTTGGATGATAGTTTGATACAAATCCAATTTCACAAGCTCATCTATTTTTAGTTGTCTGTATATTTGATTAACTTTTTTAAGTTGAATTTTCTTAATATGATTATCTGGTTTGGTCATATTTAAATATTATTGAGCTTAATTGAGTATTACTCTTTTAAGTGTGTTTTAATTTGTGTATCCACACATATTCAAACTCAATACCTTGTGCAAAAATAGTCAAAGACCCTTCTACTAAAATTATTAACGCGGGAATTGGTTCTACAAAGCTATTATATATATTGAGAAAATTATTTTATTATTGAATTATTCATTTTCCAAAATTATTATTAATTAAATAGTCCTCACTATCTAAATTTCACTCTCTACATCATAAATTTATTGATTCACCTTCTCTCTACCCATTTATTTTCAAAGACGTTTATGAAAAATATACTGATTACTTTTTGGATTTTGCAAAATATATACCTTGTAAATAAGAACACCAAAACCCTTTTTTAGATCGTCACATTCAAAGAGATGAAATTTTTTTTTACAGTGACTTGTAAAAGAATGGCACAATAGCATCCAACGTCTTGAAATGTTTTCAATATTTATCTTCCATATTTTCAGTACTAAGAATAATTAAATATTAGGGTTCAAAACATGAAAAATAAGTCTTAAAAATATTTAAGATGGCTACCGAAGAATTGAAAAATTAATTATTGAAAATGTAAAAGATGATTGCTAAAAATATGAAAAATAAGTACTAAGAATATAAAAATATTTATGAATCAATTAATTCATAAAATACTTTAAGGTTAAATTTACATTAAAAAATTATTTTATATTTTCGAAATATCTTAACCCACAGACCTTTTGAGAGTTAACAATGAAGGCACAAAATATTATACCTAAAAAAATACTTCAAAAGCAATATTGCATCTAAAAAATACTTCAAAAGAAAAATTGCATCACAAATAAAAATAAAGTATTGGATATAATTGAGAAATAACATAAGTGTTGGATGTTATTTTGTCTTAATAAAGAAAGGAAGAAAACATATCTTATTTGATATAATACATCAATTATATTCAAATATCATTAAATTCAAATAAAAAAGTTATTTTGAACAAGACTTTTTTCCTCTAAAATTCTTCTGTTGAATGGAAAGAAAAATATAAATATAAAATAATACACCTTGTTTTAGTTTTATAACATAAATAAAATATATAGTCTATCTTTGACTTCTGTAATTAAAAAATAATTTCCAGTTCCCTCAAACATATAATTTAATTTAAACACAAAAACTCCTTAAAATGTAAAATTATGTTATTAATTGAAAATGATGCTAAAGCTTTAAGGGGAAAATTTTTTAGAATAAAATTTTTAAATATAAATAATCTAAAATAAAATAATAATTGCAAAAAAAAAAGTCTCCCAGTGCAAAATTTATTGCTAAAAAATAATTGAATTTTGTCTAAGGACTTAGGTGCAACTTATCTTTAATTGTTATAATTTTTTTCAATTGTACACAACAAACTTCAATTATGTTCAAAATAAAAGGTATTTACTCGTAATATAAGATAAATTACACACTGTTAAAGAAAAATTGCACCCACACTTTACAAGATGAGGTTGAACTTATTCTCAAGAACTGTGTATCTCTCTTTCTCATAGTTTAATTAGATCGTCTTGATATAAAAAAAGTATATTTATTATTTCTTTCTTTCTAAAATGTTTCGAAAAATTCAAATGGCTGATAAATATTACATCTATTTATTATAAAATAATGGACACATACACATAACATTCAAGTTTTTTATAGAATCTATGTATTCAAATTTATTTTATATTCCAAATTTATAATTTATCCATACACTTTTATAATGAGAGTAAAAATGCCATCTCCATTAAGTTAATAATGATGTGAAAGCTGATGTGGTCATAATAATGTCCGACGGAGTATTGAGGTGTAAAAATACTTATGAGCCTTTTACTCAAAAAAAAATAACCATATGATTTTTAGATGTGCAAAATTATTTGTAAACCTTTAAAATTTGAGGAAAATTTCATTACCCTTAATCCCTATTATATTGAATGTTAGTTTGATTGAAAACGTTGATATGAATATTGACATAAACTAATTTTAATAATAACCTGCGGTGGAGGGAAAAAGAAATAAAAATAAAAAATAAATCAAACCCAAAACTCATACATCATCCATAAGATGAATAAACTCATAAATCAAAAGAAAAAATAAATCAAACCCGAAAT
Source organism: Vachellia pachyceras (assembly GCA_025593235.1). Lineage (NCBI taxonomy): Eukaryota > Viridiplantae > Streptophyta > Magnoliopsida > Fabales > Fabaceae > Vachellia > Vachellia pachyceras. The sequence goes on along the minus strand of JANTPZ010008111.1, from coordinate 414 downwards.
CATATTTACACAAACTCATATAATCAAAAGTGGGGTGATATACCAATCGGAATGGAGTCTAATAAATGTGGTGAATTCATATTCGAATATCTATCAGAAGATGTGCGCTTATTTAATATTCAACATTACCTCAAATTGAATGGGATTGCTATTATTAAAATGAGCATGAGTCATTATTCATGTCAGCGTTTTGAATCAAACTAACGCTCAGCAAAACAGGGATTAACAATAATGGAATTTTGATCACATTTTAAAAATTTGTAAGTATTTTTGCACCTCTAAAAATTATATAGATATTTTTGCTCTTTGGGTAAAAATGCATTGGTATTTTTGCACCTTAGCTACCGTGGACATTATTATGGCCTTATCAACTTCCACATCATCGTATCCAATCAAATTAACTGCAAACTTAAT
>JANTPZ010008108.1:0-11844 GCA_025593235.1 Vachellia pachyceras | reverse complement strand
CATCTTGAGAATAATTGAAGTTACAACTCGTATTCTTAGATGCAGTCCCTGAAGTGGTATCACAACCTTCTGAGTTTGTTTTTTGCCCATAATCACCATGAACCCTGACTGCACTTGCATTGCAATCTTGGAAATGAGAAGGCAAACTAGACATATTCTGAGATACACTACCTGATGGACGGTTCATAACATTAGATTCATTATCATGAACTGTAATGTCTGGGTCAACTTGATCTTCCTCTGAATCAGATGAATTTCCATATGCTGATGCCAATAAGCCAAGGGCTGATGTTTCTTTTTGTCCTTTAGTACGAACAGGAAGATCATACTCTGGGGCTTTTTTGACCTTCCATCCTGCAAGATGAAACAGCAATAAGCAATTTTCCCTGCATCTTTGTCAAGGAGGATTGAAAACGTGAACTCATAAACAGAAAAACTTTTTAAAGTCAAAGCTAAGCTGATCTGAAATAAAATCCAATTAGTTACTTGAACAGCAAATTTTGGTTAATTTCTTCTTTTTGTGACCCCACAAAATCTTTGCACCAGGCGTTAGTGCATTTTACTACACTCCTATTATCCCAAGTGAAAAACTCTAATGTGTGTATATATTGGCATTCATCTTCTTTTTCTTCTAATAATAAGACCATGGCAGCCGAACACAGTTCTATGGGTTGAACAAAAGGCAAGACACTCTTGTAGAGTTTTGGGTTTAAATATACAGCAAAACAATTCTGATTTAAATCAACTAGATGGCTGCAAACTGAAGTCTGAGCTACTAACTATTTTTCTGCAATCAATGTCTAACATCTAAGTACTCCCTCTGTTCCTAATTAAAAGACAAAAAATTTCAAGGTGTAGTGTTCTTATATAAGACAATTCATAAACTGATAGAGTCAGTTCCTATCAGGGTGCACTCAAGAAAAAGAAAGTTTAGAAGCTATGAATAGGAAATAATTATTAGTTTATTATTTTCATATTTTCATTAGGATTTAAATATTAGTTATTTCAATTTATGGATATCATATTAGCCTTTAGGAATTAGATATATATCTTTTATCTTTTTATCTTCTCAGTTTATTTTTTTATCCTTTCAAGTTGTGCTCTGCTATTATAAATAGGTACTTAGGCCAAAGGAATAAAGCATATTGAGTATTGAATTATTACAGTTATATTTTCGGAGATTCTCCTGGGCTATCAGAGTGTGAAGGGTGAGATTCTTGCCTTAACCTCATACAGATTTATTTTCTGCATTATTTTTCTATTTTCCTTTTCTTATTCGAAGAGGACAAATCGGGGCTTACCAATTTGGCATCAGAGCCATGGTTGAGACCCGTTCATCCCATGCAACTCAAAAGGACGACCACGATGAACTCCATCAAGCTGTGAAAATGTTGTCAGACAAAACTGTGTCACTGGAAGCGGCCTTAGACCAGAACAAAAAAGAGAAGCATCGATTTCAGAACAATGAAGAAAACGAGGAATCTGAGGCACCAAGCTCCATTCACCAAGATTGAGTTTCCAAGATTCAGCAATGGTGACCCGATAGGATGGATTTTAAAAGCGGAAAAATATTTTATATGCTACAATACGTCACAAGAAGAGAAAGTCAATGTTGCTTCGATGTATCTTGAAAGTGACAAGTTGGATCTTTTTGCATTTATCAACCAAGAAAGAACCTTAGTTTATTGGAAAGAATTGGTGAAAGCACTACAGGAGAACTATGGCCCTCCTGAGTTTCAAAATCCTGATGAACATTTATGTAGCATCAAGTAGACAGGATCGGTGAGTGAATATAGTCAGGAATTCGCGCGACACTCAGCAAGGGTGAGGAACTAGCCAAATCACTACCTCTTAGGGGTATTCATCAACAGACTAAGGGAGAACTCAAAGCGGACGTTCGCATCCACAAACCTATGTCGATGTATCAGGCTCAAAGTCTGGTGTTAGAGTATGAAGCTAAACTAAAAATATCACATGTGCCCAAGACCAACTACTCAGCCCAGCAAAATCAGTCACTCCCCCCTTAAACGTACGATTCTCGTGAACCACGAGGGAGATTTCCTGATCCTCACTTGTCTATCCCGAGTGCGCCCCTGCTCGGAAATTGTCCTGTGAACTCAGCTCATAAGCCCTACAGATATGAAGCATCAAAATTGTAGAGCAAATGGTCTATGGTACCGCTGTGGAGAAGTTCTCACTCCTGGCCATTGTTGTCAGTCATCCTTCTCACTTATGGAAATTATTGAAGGTAATCCCTCCCTTAGAATGAGCTGAGGCTGATTTTATAGATAATAGTGCTAAAATTTCTTTTAATGCAATATTGGGGAATCAACAGAGTCAACCATGAAACTCCTAGGTCAAGTACAGGGGCAACGTGTGACTATCTTGGTAGACAGTGGATCCATGCATAATTTTATTTCTGATGCTCTAGTGGCTGAATTAAAAATCCCAATGAAGATTGTATCCGTTTTTGGGGTTCCAATTGGTAACATAAGCACTGTAAGATGCAATTATGTCTACATGAATGTTGAGGTACAAGTCTCGGACCTTACCATTAATCAGGAATTTTTTCCTCTCACTAGGTTGAGCTAATCTTGTGTTGGGAATTAAGTGGCTAGCATCCCTTAGCACACTAGCAGTAAATTGGAATAAAATGTTAATGATTTTTTGGGTGGATGGAAAACAATATAAGCTTCAAGATATAATTCCAAGAGGAAATAACATTATGCAATTGCATAGTTTGCTCTAGACTAAAGCATCAATAGTAGATGAGGTTAGTGCTCGATTTACAGAAGCTATTGAACAAGAATTTGTGAAAGTGATTGATGAGTCGACATCTTTGCCACCTTCTAGGGGCCATTATCACACTACTCCCTTGATCCCCGGCTCATCTCCACCCAATTTGAGGTCGTACCATTACCCGCATATTCATAACAATGAAATTGAGTCCCATATAGCAACATTGTTAGAGCGTGGTTTCATCCGACCAAGTTTAAGCCTTTTGCTAGTCTATATTGCTAGTCAGTAAAAGGGATCGTTCCTGGGACCCTGTGTGGCCTATCGTAAACTCAACACGTGATTCCATATAAGTATCCCATCCCTAATATCGATGAACCGCCCAATGAATTACGCAGGCTTGCTTGCTTTTCTAGAATTGATTTATGTTCTGGTTATCACCAAATGCGTGTGCTTCCATCGGGTTTACACAAAACTGCCTTTCGCACACACTCTAGGCACTATGAATTTGTTGTTATGCCTTTTGGACTTACTAATGCACCGGCCTCTTTTCACTCTATTGTGAACGACTTATTCCGTAAGCGAGATGCGATGATGCAAGTCCTTCAGGATAACTTGTTCAAAGCTCAAAATCGCATGAAACAACATGATGACCCGTGCCGTGCCTAGGAATTCACACCCAGCAATGCTGTGTGGCTGAAAGTGCAGTCCTATCGCCAACGATCCTTAGGAAAGCGAAAGTTTGAAAAGTTGTCCCCTCGATTCTTTTGACACATTGGAAAGGTAGCTTATGAGTTGGCTCTTCCGCCGGACTCCAAAATTCATACTATCTTCCATGTGTCTCTCCTTCGCCCAACCCTTGGCTAAGCATCGGCTCATCCATGCATTAACCTCCTGTTGTCATCAGATTTGGAATGGGAGCTAACCCCACTCCAGGTGTTAGATCACCATTAGATGACAAATGGCAGATTGGAGCTCTTGATTCAATGGGCACATCAGCCTAAGGGGGACTCTACTTTGGAGGTTTATGACAACATATCTACACAATTCCCTCAGTTTCGCCTTATGGACAAGTCGTTTTTCCAGGGGGAAGTAAAGATAGAATCCCGAATCCTATCAAGGTGCACTCAAGAAAAAGGAAGTTTAGAAGCTATGAATAGGAAATAATTATTAGTTTATTATTTTTAGATTTTCATTAGGATTTAAATATTAGTTATTTTAGTTTATGAATATCATATTATCCTTTAGGAATTAGATATATATATCTTTTATCTTTCAAGTTTATCTCTTTATCCTTTCAAGTTGTACTCTGCTATTATAAAATGGTCCTTAGGCCAAAGGAATAAAGCATATTGAGTATTGAATTATTTCAATTATATTTTTGGAGATTCTCTTGGGCTATTAAAGTGTGAAGATTCTTGCCTTAACCTCATATAGATTTATTTTCTGCATTATTTTTCTATTTTCCTTTTCCTATTCGAAGAGGACAGATTGGGGCTTACCATAAAGTTTAGGAGTAACTAATAATTTTGCCTAACATGCCCCTAATCAATGAATATGAATACTTGACCCACCTTGGAGTCAAGTGAAGAAAATGGTGAGCATTAATTGAGGGTAGAAGAGGAAAGATGGAAAACAAAATTAAGACATATATTAGTCAAAACTGTTTTATTGGTATATACAAGTTGGGTAATTTTGTTTTGTAAAAAAGAAATGGAGTATTAGCAAAAGGCCAAGAATTTAAAGTGCAATACTAATCATCAAGATCAAGCAAATTTTAGTATCTAAGAGAAATGTTTTGGGGAACCATATCCCAAAAACTAATGAAGCTAGAAAGTCTAAGGCCTACATAAACTCCACATCAGAATCCCATATTATCAATGTGGGATTCAAGTCCCATGCCTTACAATCAGATCTTCACATTCAACATGCTCCATGGTCCTATTCTAATGTACCTGTGTTGCATGATTCTTACTGGGACCTAGTGGAAGGCCAAAATACCAATTAATAAAGCATTTGGGAGAACTATAACCAAAAAGCCAGCTCATGAGATTAGAGAGCTCATGATCTCTTTAAACCACCAAAAAGAAAAAATTGCAAGCTTCGGATGTGGGATTTGAGTTCAATACTTTGCAAGTTGTAATTATTAATGGTATCCACATTTCATATCTAAACCTAGGAGGCATCCTCTAGCCTACTCCCCACTTAAAACGTGAACTAAATAGAGATGTTGTGGACTCACGCCTACCAAACTAGAAACTAGAATGATAAGGAAATCAATCACATGTTATAGCCTACAGAGCATCTGATTTCCTCTCCATGCAGGGAATTTATCAGGATAGGACAGTTGGCTATGCAGTCTCTATAGCACAACACCGACATGATAAACAATATCTTCTGATGGGGAAACGACACAGTCCTGGAAAAAACCTAGAACAAAGCTGAACAGTCATTACTGTAACTTAAAAAATACAGGGCAGCAACAGCAGTCTGAGATCAAATGAACAGACATATTAGAAACAAAAGTTAAAAATAATCCTACCTGCAAAGGTGTTATTCTCAGAAGTGGTTGCATCTCCATGGGCATGCGTAAACTTATTGATGCTTACTCCCGAACCAACAACCCAATCATTAAAGAAGCTACAATCAGCTGACATAAGGTACCTGGCCGCTGGTTCCCTAGGCTGCACAATAGCAACGCAAGCAAAGCTTAATAGACCACAAGTGACACATGAAAATAGTCTCTGGTCTGACAACCCATCCCCTTGGCTTGTCTCTCTTTCAGTGTCTCTTTGAGGTGGCGCAGAGCTTGAAGAGCAAATGTTATCATTTCCACTCAACGAGGAGAACCTGTTCCTTTCACACAAAGAAGCAAACTTCTCTTTTACTGAATAAAATCCTTTCACATTTGTGGTTCTGCAGAAAGCCAGATCATCAGAAACAAAACCTTTTGAGGAATTCACTCCCTCAGAATTGCATGCACTGGGAGAGTACCCAGGGTTCACTTTCAGTTGGTGGGAACCAACACGTAATTTTGAGCAAACAGAAATATCTGAAGAGCTCCGAGGAAGAAGTACTATGGCAGATCCTTTACCAAGACCATGAAGCAAGTCATTGTTTTGTAACACATCCTGGACAAATAGTTCTTTAATTACAGTTTCTCCTTCACTTTTCCTCTTATCTCTAAGCCGAGAACTCCGCGGTTCAGCAGTGATGCCCCCAGGAACTCTGCATGAGCATATCAAATTAGCTCTCACCAAAGAAAACCAAAAAGTATCAAGTGCTCTCACAAAAGCATTTAACTGTAACTTAAGCAAATGGACAAGTTTATATATAGGGTTGCAACCCGAAACTTTCTAACTTCTAGTATGCAATGTCATTTTCCAACTGTATTTGCTTAATAACTGCATCAATCTTTTTTAATGACTTTGGACCATTAGAGACAATGAAACAAACATTACTTTCAAGATTTTGGGTAGAGGGGGAAGACAAACCTCGAACACAAAGCCAGGGCAAGATCATAAAGTAACTGGAAATGTGAAACCATGGGCGGATAATTTATTGATGCCCTCCTAATAGCAGCATCTTTAGCAACCCTCAACCATTCAGGTGTCGCAATGTTGGCTGCCTCCCCACAATTAAATCCTACACGGCACATTATCCCAAAGATTAAAGCCAACTGAAATATTAAAATAAATGGCAGTTACAAACATCCCCACAAAATGGAGCTTATAGTCACATTCTTAAAAGGTTAAGTGTCCCACCATGACTAAATCCAGTGTGATAAGCTCTTGGAAATGTGACAACAAATTCTCCAGCATTTTGCACTAACCTATAAGCAATTAAGAAAACAAAATCATGAAAAACGCTTCATAAAAAATTCATCAAGAATCACCTCAGAGCTAGGAGCATCAACAACACCAAAATGGGTAGAATAAGTTAGTAGGCTTTTTTTGGCAAGAAATTACTAGTTACAGTAGAGATTTGGGATTGAAGAGGCATTACAAGGTATTGAAGGATAATAATAAAAAATATTACCTGCAGCATGGAACCCCTGCGCTAATAAATACTTCAGGTGACATCACGGTGGTTTTCTCACCAAGTACAGCAAAAGTAACTGATAGAACAAAAACAAGATCCTGGTAAGGCTAATAACAAAATGGGGATGCATTTATGCATACAAAGCCAAATACCATTCTCTCAACATATTGATACTAACATACCCAAGAACAGTGCTGAAAGGCCATGCTTAGGTTCTAGATTGACAGACCAATGGAAAAGGGAGAAACACGTTTCCTAGAAGAAGTGATGTACTCAAACAGTGAAAGGACTTTAAACTTCAACAAGTGAAAGTTCTTGGTTCAATCATTAGACTTGCAAAGTCCGTAAATCAATATTATTTTAATTATTAAAATCCTTAAAAAGTTGGCTATTGAAGTGGGAGAATCAATTTAAGATCTCATAAAGCAACTCATACTACTCAAGGCACTAATGGGATAGCTACTTCACGGTCATCAGCAATTATCTGGACTAAAACACCAAAAAATGCCATTTGAATTATAAAATAATCACGAATATTTGATTCACATTTCACACACAAAATTAACACTCAAATTTAAATAAAAGTTCTCATAGAGAAAATGCCAAAACCCTTGTGCACACAAAAATGCAAACTGATCATAAAAAGTAAAAACTGACGGATTTTTGGATTGAAAAGCCCTAATGTGGTTCCCAAAGAGGCACATTTTATTTGATTTCCTTGTCATTAATTCTAGGGTATGAGTAAAGCTATTTATATCTCATTGTAAACAGCTATTAGATTTAAAGAAATAATACTCTCTTTCTACCTCTGAATCTATCTCCGTTTTTTCTCCTTTCTCTCCAGTCTTTCTTCTTCCTCCATTCTTATATATTCTTCGTTTCCCCCTACCGTCCTGCATCAAAGAGGGTCTTGATTGATTGGCAGGACCAGAGTCTCCTAGACCATGAAGCCACAGAACAAAGCTTCGAGACATGGAATCAAATTCCCGAAAATATGGGTTTTTGGGCAGCAAAAGCACAAAGAAAATGGCGATGCTCAGTGTGATCGTTGAGAGAGCAATCGGATTTACCAAGAGCATGAGGTCCATCTGGGGTTGTCCATGGAGGTAGGTAGTTGCACTGGATGTTTTAGTCCAGATAATTGTTGATGACCATGAAGTAGCTATCCCATTAGTGCCTTGAATGGTCAAAAGCAGACGCGTTTTACTGTTTCTCATATCACTTAGTCTCCATCAGTTGGTCATCCTTAGAAAGCCAATGTCCAGACAATTAGGCCTTGCGACACATCACATAGTTTGTAGCTTTTTCTAGATTCCTCAACCTCCATTTATAATACTATTGTCGGGCACCCACTCAATATGAGAAACCTCACTTAAAAGCTATCAAAGTGAGAGAATCAACCCACTCTAATACCCATAAAGCATCCCATGCTATTCTAGGACTAAATTTGACAGAAAGATGTTTTATTGAAATTTGAATCAGAAAATACTAAGATATCAGTACTAGATCTTGATTTGACAATCATGACTTGATACAAAACTTATCACTTTGTGAGCGCATGATGTTAGCTATACTCAATGGTTTGCATGCACAACAATCGCAGAAAGAGGAAAACTTATGATCTCTGGTCAAAAGGCACACATATCATCAAGTACATGTTTGAAAGCACATTGGATGACTCCAGAACATGGTTTTGACAGAAGCAACCTTTGGGTTGCTTTTGCCAAAACGTGGTTTTAACCCAACCTAATATGATTCCAAACACACCTTAAATCATCTATCCAATAATCCATATCTTGGTCATAAAGCGCACAGTAGGAGAGGGCCAGTCTCTCAAGGTCGCAAAAAATAGACTTCGACAAAATGACATGGTTTCTCAAGTTGAACTCTCCCTGTAGACTTAGGTCTACAAGACCTTTTTTCCTGGTTAAGCCAAACGACATAAAAGGGATTTCTAGCACTTAAAAAAAACTCCTAAAATCAAATAATCTATCAGGAAATGGTAGCGATCTCCAAATTTCCGAAAAAACACCGCCACCTCTATGTTCGATAAGAATCAGAGAAAAATGATTAATGTACGTTAACCCTGAACACACTAGCTACTCAGAACTCAACAGGGACTTATAACTCAAATCTTATCTTCCATATTCATCAATATGTCTAAAATGCTAGCAAAAAGAGCAAAATTTAAATACAACCACACAAGTGAGAGTAGAAAACGCATACAAGAGCAAGATTTAAATATGTTCGCCTATATTATTCAACCACCATTGTACTCATATGTCGCCTATACATGCCACCAAAGTTCTTCCTCAAAAGTTCACAAGTAAATTTAAATATTTTCGGCCGGGGAGATAACTAACATGACGAATGTGAAAATGGTACAGTACTTTATATGGTATGGGAGCAACACACGAAAATAGCGACGACTAAAATTTTCAGTTCACATTAAAAAGAATCGAGAAACAGGGATGTTTGCTCTGATTTAGTGCAACCTTAAGTTACTTACCAAGAGGATTTATTTCTCCCCCATACCCATGAATTCTGACGACTTCCTCAAATGCGACAGCGGCATCCCGCGGCACGCCGTACCAAGTCTTGCCTGCCCCCATATGCAGGTAATTCAAGCTATGCAGGTCATGATCCTCTGCATGCCAAGCAAACCAGCTGAACAGCATAGCTACGTACACCATCGGTGACGTAACACCTGGAATCTCCTCCTTCATAAACTTCAACAGAGAGCCATTTGCCCGTGACACCCCCCTCATGTTCCATGCAGTCTCACCAAGAGTCATTCCCTCCCCTGACTCTCTATATTTTCTCCCATTCACGGGAACAAAAGCCGAACCAGGCATATCATTTGCGTACTCCACAGAAAAGGGTTTGTCCACTGTCGCCTTCCAATAAAGTGTTTCTATCTCCAGAGGCGAAAGACCACCTTTCTTAGCCCATTTCTTCAGATAATTCTTCTCAAAAGCCTTGGCCTTCGCTTCAAATTCCTGGAAAGTGTAGTATTCCCCACTCTGCCACACAGGACGATGCGCGGGCCGTTGCTTCCGAGGACAGAACCCGATCTGCTGCTGCCTTGTGGTGAATGTAGGCTGGGATTTCAAATTAGAAGAGTCAGAAGAAGCAGCTCGTGCCGCTAACGAGCGATTAAAATTCGCAATTGCTGTCTTTTTCGAAGAAGGTGGCACGGGGGGAACAATTTTGCAGATTCCATACTTGGAAGCTTCCTTCTCGATCTTAAAAATGTATGAAATCGGATCTTGGAACTCGGCCAAGCTAGGGCGGTACTCTGGAGCCAGAGGAAGAGATTTTAGCCATGAAAATACCTCCAAGTTTGGCTCTGGTGCCAGAGCTGCCGAACCCACCATTATTATTACTAGCTGAGAACTCGGTGAAGGAGATTCGGGTTGCTCATTGCACACTTCGAGGAAAGAGAAAATCCAAGTTGTTCAGATTCCATGCTCCATCTTCCCCTTTCCTCTTTGCCTTTTGGGTTAATTTACTACGCTCTTTTTATCTTCCCCTGTTTCTGCTGTTACAGAGGAATGAAAGAAGAAATGGTGAAAATAAAATAAAAAACAAAAAATAGAAAGAGGAGATTTTTTTTTTTTTTGGTGAAGGAAAGAGGAGATTTAGGGGCAGAGCAAGTGAGGAACGAAGTAGACATGTGAGTCACTGGGGTTTTATTCTGGGTTTGGGAGTGCTTCGTAAAGATGCCATCTCTTTTCCTTTTATTTACGGAAAATGCCACTACGTCGTTTCCCTTACTTTGGTATTGTCTACTCATTTTAATAAATTATCTTTCTGGTGTCTTTTATTTGAGGATAAATATGAAAATAAAATAGAGTACCGATCGACTAAGGGCTCGTTTTGTACGTAGGCTTTTGATGAAAATTGATATGGAATTTAAAAGTACGTTTGGTATATTTTAAAAATAAAAGTTAATTTTTATGTAAAAAAATCAAAATACTCTTATAATTTAAAAACCATTTGCCCCTTCCATTATCCATTCTCATCCAGATCTGATCTCGGCTCCACCACTCACCCGTCGGGAAGCAGGAAAAGATTTGTGAAGGCAAATACCTGGGAAGGAGAAGATAAAGATGAAGACAGAGATTTGGCAAACAAGCAACGATTTTGGGAAGGAGATGAAGAGAAAGACAGAGATTTGGGAAACAGGCAAACTGTGAAGATGAAAACGACAAGGAGAAGATGGAGACAGATATGTGAAGGAGGTGGGCATTTTGTCACCGTCATTGTCACAAATGCCCAGATATCTCATCACATTCGCCGAATGTTGCCATCATTGAACAAGTCTGCAACACGCCATCGATCCTTAAATCTTGCCGTCATGAGCTTCAATCATTGACATCGCATCTCACCATCCTTAGATCTCGCCGTTATGTCCTGTGCTCGTTCTGCAGTGGGATGGGTTAAGGTTGGAGTTGCCGGTGGTTGGGTTTGAGGTCGGAGTCGCCGGTGGTTGGAGGTTGAGCTCGGTGGTCAAAGTCGCAGCTGTGTTAGGACAACCGGCAGTTTGAGAAAGAGATGAACAGTAGGGACAAAACGAGAATTCCATTGAATTTTTAAGAATTCCATGGGCTATCCCATGGAACCCAAATCCATGGATTTTAATGGAATTGGCTTTCATGTGCTCTTTTTTATACCAGACAAACTTCATCATGGAAATGGATTTCATTTCCATACCCACCACCTCAATTCCAGCATATCAAACAGGGCATAAGTGTTAATTAGTGCTATATACTACTTTTTTAATATGATTTACAATTTATAGAATAAGTATTTAAGATATATTTTATTTCAATTTGCATAAATGTAATTGTTCATCACACATACAAACAATACAAACAAACACCACATCGTTTTCTTTTTCTCATTGTGTGTTTTTAGGAAATGATTCTCAATTATGTTACGCGTAGGTTGAGACAAAACTCCTCTCACATACTTACCTTGAAATCCGTAAAATCGTACTCAACAGATTTTCAAACACGGATACAATAGCTTGCATAATGCATAGCGCCATTGCGCCAAAGCTTT
>JANTPZ010008107.1:0-11959 GCA_025593235.1 Vachellia pachyceras | reverse complement strand
GACAGACACTCAAGATCTTCGATACTTTTATTAAAATGGTGCATTCTTGGTGAATAGGTTGAGCTAAGCATTTTGCTTAGCATCGTAACCAGATCCTGATACAACGATTCAACAAGCACTTATTACAAGACCAATTACAGATAAACATTATAACAAAGAAAGGAATATACCAAATCAAACCTCTTGATTTGAATAAAACCAAGTGGTTATTATCCATCATCATCAATCACCTCCTCTTGTTCTTACTTCCCAACAACAAAGAGAAGTAAAACAGAATCCTAAACAAGAATCCCCAACCTACGGTCACCCACAAGCAATTCCACTTACTCAACTGTGTAATACCGTTCTGCTGCAGTATATCATAACCAGTCGTCAAGCATGTTGAGCTCGTGATGTTCATCCCCAAAGTGTTGCTCAGACTCCCCAAAAGCTTCAATTTTGTTGAACCAGGCACAACCCCAAGTGGCGTATTGTCGAAAATCTGAACTCCTCTAACGAAACACTTCACTGGATCATCGAACTCGTTCTGAAGAACAGCTTCATATGGGTACTTCACAAGGGACAAGTAATGGAACCAGATCCAGTAAGTTGGGATTCTGTCTCTGTTGATGAAGAATCCGCTGAACAGTAAGAAGTATGCTAATATGGCTACCACTATTGTGTAACCCAGCATCACGTGAGGTACTACGCCGGAGAGGAATGTGACGAAGGAGTTTCCGGCCCAGAACGAAGCGAAGATGACAAGGAAGTAGAAAAAGAAACCTGGTAATCCTCCGTCAAGCCCCACCGCCCAGAAGGTTGTGGCGGCGAAAGCTAGTGAGAGGATGAGCAGTGTAGGTAACGACACTAATGCGTGGGATATCAGATAGGATGATCGCCGGTAAGCATTGTGGGCGGTTTCTCTCATGAAGATGTACCGTTCTTGGAGGAACACCGGAAGTGCGTCAGCGGTGGTGTAGAAGGTGGTGGACATGGCGAAAGCGAAGAAGCCGAGTCTTTCTTGGACCCCTTTTGGTGAGTTATCTAATCGCCAAAACATGGTGGCGAGAATGAACCCGGTAACTAAAATCGCAGCCAATCGAATCCCGAACAGCTCTGGCATTCTACGTGAATTGGTGAATGATCTTTTCGACAGTTTCGAAAATTCAACCCAGAAGGGATTTGCAAACGTTGGAACCATCGAAGTTGGGCTTACTTTGTTGGTGTTCTTCATCGTTGTCGTAGTACCGGACACTAGTTTTCCTCTTGAGATGCTCGCAGTAATGGCTTCTTTCAGAGACAAGTCGTTCTGATTAATCTTATTATCTTTGTGTCTGATGATTCCTGGATGATTCAAGATGCTCTGCCACGATTTGTTGAAATCGACCAAGCTCTTTGTTCCACCAGGTGAAGATTCGAGCTCGCGAATCAGGTCAAGTACGAACTCGGTTCGGTTCTCATTCTCTGGAATTGGGTATCCAAATTCAGAGAAGAAGATTGGAAGTTGCAATGGAGAGCCACTGAATACTGTTTGCCCACGCGACAAGAAGATCATTCTGTCGAGGAGTCCGAGGATTCTGGAGCTGGGTTGGTGTACGGACATGATCACAATGCTTCCGGTGTGGGCGATTCTCTGCAAGACCTTCACCACCATGTAAGCGCTCGTTGAATCGAGCCCTGAGGTTGGTTCGTCGAGGAACAAAATGATGGGGTCGTGGATTATGTCAATGCCGATGGAGACACGGCGTCGTTCGCCGCCGGATACACCACGGTGGCCTTCGTCTCCGATGACCGTTTTGGCGGCGTTTCTAAGGCCGAGCTGGTCTATGAGAGCTTGTACTCGCATCTTCTTCTTGGATCTTGAGAGAGTTCGAGGCAATCGGAAATCGGCTGCGAACATCAGAGTCTCTTCCACTGTGAGCATCGGAAAGAGAAGGTCGTCTTGCATTACATATGCCGATATCACTTTCAGAAGCCGAGATTCTAATGCCTCGCCGTTCAACGCCACTTTTCCTTTCAAGCTTCCCTTGGCAATTCGGTTGGCTAAGGCATCGATCAGAGTGGATTTCCCTGACCCACTAGCCCCCATAACAGCGAGAATCTCTCCGTCGCGTGTCTCGCCGGAGATATTATTCAGCAGAGTCTTGGTTCCGTCGTCGTCAGCCATGGCCGTTCGCTTCAACTTCGGATAAAGCATTGAGAAGCTCATTTTCCGGCGAACCTTCACGCTGTACGTGAGGTTGTTGAACGAGAGCACAAAAGGCACCGACCGCGGCTCGAGTCCGACGTCGGTCATATCAAGCGCACGGTGCTCCGGCGAATCACCACCATCACCTGATTCTTCCTTCCGTACGTCCCCGTAGTAGTTCAAAAACTGCCCAAGGGTCGGCAGCACCGTTGCGGTGGCTCCCCGTGGACCCTCGGGCTGAACCAGACGAAAACACGATCCATTTTCTCCCCCACAAGACAACATTCTTAAATCAAAGTCGCAGGTTGATCAAGAACTTCAAGGCTAAACGACCAATATACAACTTACAGGTTATAATAATCTCAGGAACATGCAGAGAGAGAGGAGAGAGATACGTGACTCAACAGCCTGAGAAAGTTGTTGAGATATGCTTGTGGTTTTTTCTGCATCTATATATATATGAAGAAGGGATGGAGGGTAATTTGGAAGCTTGAAGGAAGCAAGAATTAATGGAGGCTGAGATCCTATAAACGTTTACTTGTGAAGGAGGTGATGAGGGAACTAGGTGTGAGAGAGGTGACCTACAATGCTTAATCTGAGTCTTTGATTGTTTTTTCCTTCCAAATCAGGCTGCGGTGAACGTGGCTGTTAGGTATTGGCTTGGGGTGACACGTGGCAAAATGGGTGTGTGTGTTTGCTCATCTGGGAAAACTTTTGGGGTTTATGAGAATTAGGTTGAGGGTTGATCTACTTATTTTAAGTGTTGTGGTTTCATTTATACAATTAGGGATTGCGTAATTGCATGGCTTCTAGATGATCAAATTCAAATGGTAAAAAAATAAAAAACTAATCAATTCTCTGTTTTATTGGTATACTACAGTTGGCTCATCATGCCTGTATCTTGTTGAATTGGACTTGTAGGAAAAATGCATGTGTGTATCTAAAGACATAGATTTACAAAATTTAATGTTTTTAAGTAAATTAAAGGGTCTTTAAATATTTTAATAATTAATAACTTTGTTTGAAAAAAATACTCCTTTCGCTCCTAGATATATGAGCCAGTTGAGAGGTTTGATTTGCAATGGTCCTAAATGTAAAAACCTCAATTCAATTTTTTTATCTCAAAATTATAATTTTTTCTTCAATGTATTCTTATTAATTTACTCTCGTAAAGGGGTTTACCTCAATAAGATAGTTTTTAATACAAATTAAACATGTTTTTTTAAAAAAACCAACACATTTTTTACAAATAAATTAGTTGTCTAATTTTTACAACTAGGATGAGATAGAGTGTCTAATCACAAGTCTAGTAAAATATTATAGTAATTTTATTTTTTAAATAATTAATATTTTTGGTATTTATTAATTTAGATGTGATTTGTAAAATTTAGGCCCTATGCAATAATTTTTTTTCAATTAATGACTTAGTTTTCAAGAGAGGCGTATCTTAATTTCCTTAACTGCATATTAAAAAAGTACTGTACTTAGGTGAAACGATCTATTATGTGAAAACAATACATGGATATGTGCTAAGGAAATTATCACTTATGATTTTGTACTTTTTAGTACTTATATCTTAATAATTTGATTGGAATTGAATTTCTTAATGTATTAAATTGAGAGAATGGTTCAATGATAATGCTACTATCAGAATATAAAATGGGTAAGTTGTTGGTGATTTCGTAAATTTGGGCAAAAGATAAAAATATTAGTTTGTTACTTTGCTTAGCCCAAATTTTTTACATATTTGTCATTTTCATCCTCAAAATTGTTTCTTAACCATAAAGCAACTCCAATAAGGCAAATGAACTTTGTCCCTCAAAGACACACACACACATATGAATGTCAAATTTTATTTATAGTAATTTTTGGCACATTTCTAATGTAAAGTATACATGCATACTAAGAAATTAAGAAAATTAATTTATACTACCTCTGATACTTTATATGAAAGTCAGTTGATTTTTGTTAAAAAAGATTAAGAAAACTATATAAATTACTTAAAAATATTTATTTTTGTATATGATTAATTTACATATCGGTGTATAGAGTTAGGCAAATTAGTTTAGAGAAAAAGATAAATATAAATATCTTTAAGTAATATATTTAACTTCATTAACTTCTTCAACAAAAATCAATTAACTGTTATATCAAGGATCAGGTGTAGTATTAGTAACAGGGGATTTAGGTGAATTTGGCTAATGGCTCCATTTGGCAAAACATTTTAGGAGCCCAAAAGTACGTTCAACAGTGTTTTTCTGCATAACGAGATAATCTCCTTCACATATTTACCTCGACTTGTATAAAAGTACTTCTTCACCTTTTTTTAAAAGAGTCCAATATGTTTATTACGGCAACCTTGAGTCTTTGACTGGTTATTTACCAACTACACGAAATTTGGTTATTATTAATTATTGCCTGCCCATAACTTTAGCCAATTTTTAATTTAGTCCACAGTCCTCCTCATAATGGCCACATTTCATAACTCTGTTGACTTTTTCCTGAGCTGTCAAACAGGTAGCTGATGTGGCTGCCATGTCATCACATGTGGGTCCCTTTTTTTTACTATGGTTGTCTCCTCACCATGATGTAACCGTAATAGCTTGGTATTTCGTTGGAAAACGGGTAAAGTATCATTTTTGCTTTTGAAGTATTCACGTTGAACTACTAAATATCTGAAAGTTTTTTTAAGATCAGATTCATCTTGAAGGTTTATAAAACGTAGCATTTATGATTAGAGTAATGGATACTAATACTTAACGTTGACCATTAACATGGCAGCCCATGGACTTTATCTCCGGAACCCATTTGGATACATATTTAAATAAATTGTTCTTAAATTGGTAAAGAACGTCTTTTGCAGTTTTCAAAACGTTAGTTTGCGTAACCCACATATTTTGCATACATGTCATCTCTACCTCCAAATAATTGATATCTTAACCACAAAATAACTCTAATGCCCAAACAAACAAGTTATAATATAAATAAACAAATATTTCTATAAAAAAATATGGTGTAAAGATAGAATTATTCAGTTTTTATATTTATTTTTATTTCTGTGGACAGAATTGATAAATATTACATATAGGTAATTCCATTGACAGTAAACAATACCCCCTTGATAAATTATTTTAACATATTTTACATCAGTGTCTATTCTGAAGTAATTTATCAATCTATTTGTAACTTCTTTTTCACTATCTATTGCTAACTTTGTAGATAATAACATAGAAATTGAAGAGGTATTATCTTATCCTTAACACAATATTCACTTTAATATATAAATTGAAATATAAAGTGGATATCATATTAAACATTAGATGGAGTGTCATTCATAATGATTTTATTTGTGAATGATTAGATTTCCAGAAAATATAAATTTATCATGAATTAAGTAAAGAAGGCAATTATTCTAAGATATAATAAATTTAGGGAAATTTATTGGGAGATCCCAAATAAGGGACTTATTTAATGAATGGTTTCAAAAAATAAAATATTTAGTCTGAGGTCCCATTGACAACATGAAGTCCTTTTATTGACAACATCATGCACTGGATTGACAACATCTTATGTTGTCAATGGGACCTCAGAATAAATATTTTGTTTTTTGGGACCATTCATTAAATAAGTCCCTTATTTGGGACCTCCCAATAAATTTCCCATAAATTTAAACACCCCAAAGAAAAAAAAAGAAAAGAAAAGGACTTGGATCTCCAAAATAAGTTGGCAAAAAAAAAAAATCTCCAAAATAAGCCTAGAAGGCTAGACCATGCACTTAAGGATGGACCCACACAGGACTCATGTTGGGTCAAGCAATGCTCGAGTGTTTGAGAAATTGGTTGAGAGAAATGAGTTTTGAATTTTGAGATCATTTTATGAAGTTAGAGACAGTTTTACAAATTTCAATATGGTTTTTATAAATTTCGAGATAATTTTTATCTAACTTGTGTACCTTTTGAAGGTTGTAAAATGTTTACAACATTAAGTATATTCTCTTACTCCTGTACTTTCTCATTGACCTCCTTAGTTAATAGATAATGGCTTGTGTTGTATATCTTCCCACATAAACGAAATAACCCTAATATCTTAACTAGTCATAATTAAAAATCGAATATTAACTATAGGTGTTTTTAATAAAAAAAAAACCCACTTAATGAGGAAGACAAGAGGATACTTTTTTTTATAAAAGATTCAAAATAATAGGATTAAAAAGATGTTATATTTATAACTAAAAACATCATTATTTTTTCCCAATTAACTCAACTTGCTTTTCAATCATATATATATATATATAGGTGCCTACTCAACCTTGCTCATCTACCATCTTTATGTTGATATTTTGCATTAGCCCATTTAAATAACTATAGGTGAAGTGAAGACTACCATTTATTTAATGTTAATTTATAATTATAATAGCAAAAAACTCATTTTCAAGCAAAATAAATTATATAACATTTATCACGTTCATAATTGTAACTTTTTTATTCAAATAAACACGTATTGATCATTTCATATTTGTTATGCAATCTAATCATTTACATTTTTCAAGTCAAATAACAATCATTTCAAAATTCAAATCTTTTTTATGCGATGAAACATTTTAATATCTTTTATAGGGTAAAGTAATAAATATAACACTGATCTTATTCTCATGTGCATCCAGTATCTTAATATTGTGTCCGTTTAGGAACGTGGTAGAGAAGTACTTTTATGTAAGTCGAAGTAAATATGTGAATAAAATTATCTCATTTTGCGGAAAAATATTGTTGAATGTGCGTTTGGCTTTTTCAAACGCTCCGCCAAACAAACCCACTGTTTTGGTGCAATTCTGTCCCTCGTCTTTTTCATTTGATGCAATTTCATCCTTCCATTAACTTTTAGCCAATTCTTTTAAGGAAAATTAATCTTTTAATCCACAATTTCTAACTTACTTATAATTTAGTCCCTTGAACTAATAAAAAATGAGATTTCAAGTCCCTTTAACAATTTTCGATGAGAATTCCATAAATTAAGTTATTTACAATAATTCATTCATTAGAATCAGAAAAGTCACATATCTTTTAAGATTAGTTTAGGGTTAAAAGAATGAAACTTTTTTATTATAGCAGAATTTCATGAAAAATATTTACGCCTCAATTTTTCATTAAAATTCCAAAAGTCAAATTAATTTTTTCAAATTCATTCATTCGGACCAAAAAGCCACATCTGATTTTTTAAAATTTATTCTTATGGATGAATTTTGAATGGATGTGGCCTTTCTGGCCCGAATGGATTATTTTTAAAAAATTAATTTGATTTCTAAAATCCTCATGAAAAATTGAGTGATAGAGGTTGTTTACATGAAGTTCTAATACGGTAAACAAAATTTCATTTTTATTACCTTAAACTAATCCTAAAGGTAGTCATGCTCCTTTTGACCCTAAATGGATAAATTATTATAAATAAACTTAATTTTAGAATCCTTATAAAAAACTTGTTGAGGAAACTTGGAAACTATTTTTTTTATTATCTTGATTTCATAAAATAGTTTGAAGGACTGAATTATAAATAAATTAAAAACTGATGACTAAAATATTACTTTTTTAAAAGAATTGATTAAAAGTTAAAATGACGGATGAAATTCATCAAATTAAAAATATGAATGATTGTTATAAAATGAGGAAATTTGAGAGTAAGAGAGAATAGTATAAGAGATTGAGAGAAAGGAAGAGATGAGAAGAATGAAGAGAATCTCATAAAATGAAAAGGGAGAAGAATGAAAAGTCTCTATTCATTGTGGTTATGCCTTCTATTTATAGGCATTAATTTACATTAAGGTAAATTACTATTAAATATTACATAAGATAATAAGGGGATATAAAATACAATTGAGAATAATAGGAGACATGGACATCCACATAATAATATTCATAACACTCCCCCTTGGATGTCCATGACTAAATGTATACCTCATTAAAAACCTCTCTAGGAAAACTCAGTAGGAAAAAATCTAGATAAGGAAAAAAGTACAATGTTTATAGATACACATCCTAATGCTACCTCATTAAAAACCTTTCTAGGAAAACCCAGCGGGACAAAACCTAGATAAGGAAAAAAAAGTACAGCGTGTATCGACTCCCCCTCTTATCAACATTACTAAATATCCCTGAGTTTGCAAAGTAACTTGGTGAATAAAGCTGCTATATTTTTCACTAGAACGAATTTGCAGAATGATAATTTCAGCTCCTTTTCGAAAGGTCGTAAGTGAAGAACTTTAGTGAAATAAGTTTCACTCTATAGTACTTGAAATAGATGTACATACACATATGAACAAATATGATAAACAGTATATGCATAAATGGTCAATCCATGCTCAGACATACCTGATTATAATGATCCAATATTCATAGTACTTCGGAGATAACGAATAATATATTACACTCTATTTTAATGTATTAATGATATTAAATAACTATATCTTGCAAGTAGATTAATGATAAATAATATGTCATGACTTGTGAAATTAACAATGATACATTAATGCCCCAGAAGCACTTAATTATGGTACTTCCGGATCAAGTAGATCTTCATCTTCCCCTTTGTTAATTTCACGAGATATAGAAGGACTTTTACCAACCTACAGGCAATCATTTGCCTTTTTAGAGCTCTTCAGGAGTTTTAAAAATGCACTTCAACTGCTTCAAGTCATATTAAGATTTGTTTAGCTCAATTTAACATTATTCTTGAGAACTTGCATTTGATGCTTATGGCATCAAGGGTCCTTCAGGAACTCTCATATAAATGATATTGCCAAGTGTGTCATATGAAAGTATAGCCATAACATTTATGAGGCATAATTCAAGCCTTTATTGACTGTATGGTTAATCAAATAACGAAAAACATTCATATCACTACTAATGAATGCATTCTTTCACAACATATACCATATTATTCCTTCACAACATATACCAGATCGTTGTATAAAGTATTATGTTATAAGATATGCCATATACCTTATTATTTTACCTTTTCCATTTCTCTTCCATACATAATGGCTTACATTCATATAGCCAATCCATTCTTTATTGGCACTTAACAATGGTACCGGCTCATGATCCTTATCATTCATTACATTGCATGCTATTTTATAATGTGCTGTCAACGTTGACTTTATTTCCTTCCCATCGAACTTCACAATTTATTGAGATCTCATTATTTTCAAATGTATCAGGTATCAGAGTCTCTTTTGGGACTATAATATTCTCTTCAAGAGAAAACAAATTTTCAAGAGTTAGCTCTTCTGGAGCAATCAAATATTCTTGATCATCCTCAACTGACCATCTATTTATTGGCTCCTTTTATTTCTCGAGGATTTCATTATCTTTTAAATCGATGGGTTTTTCACGCTTCAGGTGTGTTTTAAAATCGTTCATAATATATTGTCCTTCAGGGACACATTCTTAGAGGACCATTAACAGTTGGGATATGTGACTTTATCACTTTCTTTTGATCAATAAATGCTTCAGGCATTTTATAGCTAAATTCTATGAATGAATTATCTTTTGAATTTTTAGTGCACATCATTTCAGTATAAGAATCAACAATGAGCCAATGATAATTCATTCCAGCTAATATCTTTACCCAACTGCTTATTTTCTCCCCCTGATGCTGGTGAAAGTAATTCATCAAATGACAATAGGTAAATCGTGCCATAAAATTCACAACCAGCATGCATTCACATCATGTTTTAATGACCTATTTTAGTGTGTTGTGATTTCACAAGCACATATATCACACAACCAAAAATAAGAAATATATGTTCTTGATCAAAAACCTTTGCAAGGGGGAAACTTTTGATAATTTGTTGGTTTTATGCGAATTAACAACGCTGCATACAAAATGGCTGGTCAAGCAGAATATGAAAGATTATATCTCATGTAAAAAGGTTACAACCATTTAATCAATCATTTTGCTAGTCCATTTTGTACATAAACATGAATTACAATATGTTCAACATCAAGTCCAAAGGATGTACAATCCTCATTAATGCTAGTGAAGTAAATTCATTAGCACTATAGCGTTCCTTGATCGAATAATCAGGATAATGTGTTCTTAACCATATTCCTTGAGCAAATAATCTTGCAAACTTCAGGTTGCAAGAAGATAACAAATAACCATGAGACCATTTAGTTTATACATCAATTAAAACCGTATGGTAACTAAATGGTTCATCATGTGGATTCATCATCCCACAAATATATTTTTGTATCCGTTTTAAGAATACGATGGGCTCATATTGTATTTAACTTTATGAGAGCCAATAATATATTCCCCTTGGAACATGCAGCATATGAGAAATAGTGGTATCTATATATATTTCAGTGTATAACTACATTTATTCTCAATCGCATCATAATTGAACCAGGATAGTCTAACTGGTTATGCCAAACATTGAATTCATTGATAAACTTCTGGTTTATCTTATTAAACTACTAGCTTGTATTAATTAGTAAACTTATGGTTAACTATCTTATGACATACATCAAATTCATCAGTAAACTGCTGGTTTACTCTTGCATGTCAAACAACAAATTCATCTGTAAACTTCTGGTTTACTGTCATATGCTTTCAACTATACTTTTATACAAAGCCAGAGGTAAAATGGAAGAATTTGAAATGTAAAAAACAAATATATATATATAAATAAAACAACAATAACCTAAATAAAGTTAATCAATCATATATATAATTAATTATACATATATATATTTGTTTGGGAAAGGATCCTCTCCACTACTCAAAAAGTAGTGGAGATCTCCACTGCATATCCAACGGCTCTCATTTGTTTAACATGTGCATTTTATAATTGAAACTCACGTTCTTTTGCTTTCAGAAGTGAGAGTTAGCTGCACAAGAACCGATAACACTAAAATGACAGGACCGTTCTTCTATGAGAGCCGTTGGATGTGCAGTGGAGATCTCCACTACTTTTTGAGTAGTGGAGAGGATCCTTTCCCTATTTGTTTTATAACATAATGTTGTAAGTATAACAATATACTTATATATAATTTATAGTGTTGTAAGTATAACAATAAATAAATATAGCTTCTGCCTATATTATAAGGTAGGGGAAATATATGGCATCTGGCAATACGATAACTTTTATTTCCATTTCTGCAAATATCATGAAATTTTATAAGTTTCTTATAAATTGGGTAGAATAGATTTTAAAGCATAATTTTGTTCCTTTCGGTAACATATGATATTAGCTCTTCCGGAGCCTTCAATATACACTCAATTTATTAAGTATGCACATATCTTGCCCCCCTTTTTTGTGGTTCTTTTCAATTTTTTCTCCACTTTAGGTGGGAATTAGAACCAATACAATTCTGACCACCAACACCCATGACTGTGGCCATATCCTCTTTCTCGACTATCACAATTATTGTATTTCACAATATTCACTTCTGGAGCTTATTGGGCAAACCCATTAGTAAACCAACATATAAAACTTTATAAATGTAAAGGCATCTATTCATAATGGGCTTTCAAGAGGATAACCAACTTTTAGTAGTCATACATTTCCTTTAAATTGTTCTGAAGAACATATGAGCCTTCTATTTATGTAGCATATACAATGTTATAGCTACTACCCAAGATTGCATACTAAATACAAATATCGACCGTATATAGTTGAATTTTAACTATGCATAATTCTATATGAGAATTTAATCAATTCTCTTATCACTATATACACTCATATAATAGTTTATTCCTCTATATTTCAATTTAGATACAACTTTGCATAATACA
>JANTPZ010008106.1:0-12261 GCA_025593235.1 Vachellia pachyceras | reverse complement strand
TATATATATTCATTCAGTTGCTTGCACTGCCTTCCAACAACCTCCTCAATCTACCAAATGCTGCAGTAGAGAGGCTACAACGTCTCAACCTCTGAGCGGGTGATAGTTCCCTATGATCAGGGGTTGTGAAGCACACAACAATTACTGTGAGATTGTCAAACGCATCCAGCCGCAACGCTTCCATGACCAGGTCTCTGGCACCCTTCACCGGATCATCGTGCCGCCTCAGGCTTCTCCTAACAAGGCTCACTGCATGCTGACTTGACATAACATCCCAAATTCCATCACATCCTATGATGAGGAATTCATCGTCCTCTGTTAGAACCACCTGCCTAAACTCTGGCTCTGCAATCAGAGGTGAGGGAGAACCCCGAGGGAGCTTCATGTCCCAGTCCCCTAGAGCCCGAGTCACTGATAACACGCCATTAAGATATCCATCATCAATGAAACCACCTGATTCTTCAACGCGCCTCAGTTCGGATGGATACATAGGCCTGTGATCTTGAGACATGTCAATCGCCTCCCCTTTACGGCAAAGAACTGCCCGACAGTCACCCGCATTGGCCACTATCACCAGCCTGAAATAAGATAAAAAATAATCAGCACCGCAACAAATTTTAAGCATGCAAAGTAGATGACAAGTGGCAATGCAGATATGTATCCTAATTCCTACCATATTACCATAAAGCAATTTGAAATAACGAATCAAGGATTTGACGGGAAACCCTATACAGTATATCAAGTATTGCAGATGGATATAAATAGGAGACTTAAGCAGTGAGCAGCTTAAAAAATCCCAAAGGATGAAACAAGCACATTAGACAAATGGAGGAGGCGATGAAGGGGGCAACGGGCACACACCTTCCAAATACTAAAGCTGTAAGCGCTGTGGTCCCTGATGAGCTACTTACACTACAATCATCAGCTAAAGCTGAGTCGGCCAAAAGAAATGCCTTCCTAAGGGAGTTCTCTAATTCTTGCAAGAAAACATTATCAACTTCGTATGCCTGTGGGAAGCTGGAGTCCTCAAAAATAAATCTTATCACATTTTGACGGATATAAACTGCAGCTTCAGATCCTCCATGACCGTCAAACACCTTAGTAATTCGTTAAACACTAGTCAGATTTAAAACAACATTTACATATAAGCTAAAAATTGAAAAGTTGTTTCACCAAAAATAAAAATAAAAATTGAAAAGTTGATTACCCCATAAAAGGCATTGGGTTTGGGGAACTTATAAAGTGATCCCAGGTGAGAAGACAAGTCATCTATCATTATATGCTCATCTTCCATATATCTACGCGGCCCAATGTCAGCATAACTACCAGATCGGATGCTGGGTACAAACTGCACAACAGCACAATCAAGAGAAGCATGGGCAACTTGTTTCGAAGCTACAACATCCTGCACAAGGATTTCAACCCAAATCAGAGAATGTTACTCATTACATGGGAGGAAGTGGTGTAGGAATTAGCACGAATTTTGCATCAAAATAAATTTCTACAAACCACGAAGTTCGACTTCATAAAAACAGTGGCCTGCCATTCTCTAGTCACAAGTAAATAATTTAATTCTGACAATGTAGCAAGGGTCACATTCTAGTTCTTGTAACGTTGCAAAATCATGAACATTTAGTAATTAACCAAGTAAGCAGACAAAACTTGTCTTGCAACACTCAGCAACAGTTACCAAGTGCCAAAATCTATAGGCGCCTAAGACGCAGGAATCATGCTGGGACCGCGTCCCTCGTTTACATTCACCACAAGTTCTATTATACCTAAACGAATATATTCAAATGGATAGGATTATTTAAAAAGTTGCCGTGAATAAATTCGATATGAACAGGTGTGAGCCATTAAATCGGATAACGGATACAACACGGACAAGTCGGGAAGTTGCTCAAGCCTCTCTGGAGGGAAGCTATTCCTACAACAAACAGGGAGTAGTCTAGATGAACTATGCAGAGATCAGGTATCTTCAGCAACTAAGTTCATAGTAAGCACAAATTCCTGATGAAGGAATCGGGGGGTGAATACTAGACATGAAACCTACTCGCCGAACAACTTCGATCGTAAGCAAAAACAACAGCAGTACCAACTCACAATTCATTACCGTGTATATAATGGAAAAGGGGAAAGAGAATGAGAGAAATGAAAACAATGGAAGGGTGCTGAGAGACTCACTTCTTGTGAATTCAGTAACTGGGCAGAGATTGCTTCAGAAGCACAAACTTTGTCAGAGGCAGGGCCAGGAGGCCCAGATGATGGTGAGATGAAAGGCGGACCTTCGATCTCGTGAATACTGCTTGCTTTAGGAATATACCGTACATCCAACAGAGGCAGGCTCTGCTGATAAACAACGTCTGCTTCGGCCACCATAATAACTTGAAAAGTCAAGAATTGAACGTTTTCCAGAGATTGTAGGAGCTAAATATTACTTTGCCAGGACAAATGGATGACACTCTATGTTCCTCTTGCTGCTCTTACTCGGGAATTTTCTCGCAGCATCTTCAAGTCGAGTTGGCGAGATCAATACTTCTTTTTTTTGTTTTGTTTTTTGTTTTTTTGGGGGGGGGCACATAAAGGGTCAAAGCAGAAGGGGAGGGCAGGAGGGTAAACTCATAGGGGTGAAGGACACGTGTAGTTCCGCCAACCACACGTTGGTGGGGGTAGAGTGCGTCGCACACGCGTAAAGGCTTTGCCTGACTGACACGTGGCCTCGGAAGCATATGGAGAGTTTCTGGTTAGGATCGTGAAGGGGACGCAAAAACTCCCTGATTCATGTACGAAAGTTTCCACTTTCTGCATGGGATGGACGGGTGGGGCAGGGGTAAGATGGGGAAGCTCCCTATCCTCGTCTGGGAATGTATTTTTCTTGGTTCAGAGGAGCGGACAGCAGGTAGGGTGCAGAAAGAAGGAACCTGTGTTACGGAAGCAGGAAGCCCCGATTCATGGACGGAAGTAGAGCCTTGGCGAAGCAGGTTAGATTTATATTTGGGAGGGAGTGGCTGCAACTTCCAATTTGAGAAGAAATCAGATTATTTGGTTTGATGTGCAGCCTCAAAGTCATCATCTTTCTTGTTTATGTTCCATTTCTTCAACTGTTCACCACATCCAAAGCATTCACTGGTAAAACGTAATCATGGTCAACGTTAATCAGATACTGGTGCTTACCGGTGAAACGTAAAAGTCAATCACTTACTTAGGTTAAAATAAAATTCCTTTCTTATGTTTATTTTAAAATTTGTAAAATTGATCTCCAAATGTAAATACGCATCACATCTCACAAATATAAAAAAGGATGATACATCAATACGGTGCGTGAGAGAGCGAGAGTGTTGATATAAAAGATGCAATAAGCCACAGGCCTGGGTCAAAGCAGCCTGAGGTGGGTGGGGCTTCAAATCCTGTACTTAGCTGCAGGCTCTGATTTAAGCTAATGCGGGTAAATCCCGGCAAGTTTGACGTATTCGGGTCAAATGTTTGCATCTCTTCAAAGCTTTTAGCCTAATCAAAGTCTTCGAGCTTGGATAGTTTGTGGAATTTCGTGCAGCGGTAACGAATTTTTCTCTAATGTGACTTATAATCCATAACATAAATTCGTTACATGCGTTTTATTTTAATTTGCATTAATGTGTTTCTTACATGCTAATGCAAACAAATCATTTAAGCACTTGTTTGGAACGACTCTGTTTATCATAATGTTAAAAAATAGTTCACATAAATAGAGATAAACCATCCTCATATACTTATCTTATAGATAATAAATTACGTTGAAAAATTAGTTTCTACTGCCAATTAAAAGAGATCCAAGTTGTTTGAAAACTTTTGTTTTTCAATCAATATTTTAAAATTCATGAAATAATTATCTGACATAAGGTTTGTCTCAACTGGTGAGAAGGTATTTTTCACTTGCAAATCTAACCAAGCCCTCACGAACCGCCTTTTAAGTTGATTTATAGGTGTTTTTCAAACTATTAGAACCAATTAAAAAAATAATTTCACATCAATCGAAATAAAATTTTTATTACAGACTACTTTGGATTGCGTTATGTCACTTCAAAACCAATCAAAGTATCCTGAATCCAAACAAAACAAACCGGTTTTGTATAACAAAAAAAATGATAGTGTATTTTTTTTAAGGGTGGGGTGGGCTTCCTGGTGATTTTAATTGAAATCATCCGAGAGCTACCTCATGGAGGCGCATTTTGATGTTCGGCGGATGTGTGTCTGTAATGGCAAGTTGTTTCTGTTGGGCCCGAAAGTCTGAAGGTTTCCCCAGTTCGGCTGCGATCATACCCAAAATTTATCAAGTCTCGTCTCTCCTGCTAACATATTTCTTCAAAGAATCGTAATTGTTACTGTTGCTTATTTGTCTTTCCAAATGCAGAGGATGGCGTAGTATTGTAAAATGAGCACGCCTTTTATGAATCTCTTCTGATAAATTAAATCAATCATATTGCGCCGTTCATTTTTATAGATAAGATGATATTACCAACTGTAGTGTTGAACATAATTGAAGACAGAAACCATACATGAGCGTAGGTGTCATAAGAAGGGTAGCTTTAGATCCTCACATTCATTCCATTAAATAATTAAGAAGTCGGAATGCTGCGATACAGGCTTGGACTTGGCATGATTCTCCACAACAGTTTTTTCTTGGGCGTCAGACGTTGACACTGCGTTAATCATGTTATAAATATTTAAATGCTATAAGGTTAGGAGATAGGAAGGTCCATGTTCAGTAATGTGAGACCCGGTGCAGCACCGTCACTATAGGATAAGCCGTACAGGGACGGCGCCGGGGCGTGGTTTGACTAACTCAGATATTTCCGGACGAGCTCCTTCTCCCGATGACCAAACTTGCTTTGAATATTAACGTGAAAGAGGGGTTGGTTTCCAAAAAAGACATATTCATTTACTTCAATCATGCGTGACACCGAAGCTTGAGAGAAGGCCCGTTAAACGTTTTGCAGATTTCTATTGGTGTGTTATGCATATATAATAAAAAATGAGTCATTTGGAACCAGGTCAAAGGTTATTAAGGCCCCCTATACACTCATTTCGTGGCATGGAAATTAGGTTTGCGAGAATTCAGGTGAAAGCCTAATTTCGGCTTCTTTGACACGTAAGAACACATTTACTTAAGGCAAACCTCCATGAGAATGGATGGAGATGACTCTCTGAAGACCCCTTGGAACTCTTTTCCAGTGATCATGGAGCATGGTAGTAGCGGTACATGCACCATCTCCCTCCAGAGCAGCTACCTAAAACCACTATCACTCACAAGCGGTTGCGTCATTTTTACCAAATCAGTAATTGAACGGAGCATATATGTATTGGTTTTTCAATCTATTCCTGAATGAATATGAATTATTGGTTTTTTTAGTTTCATTTGTAAAATCGATGATTTATGAGATTAGATGGTAGTTGGTTTATTTGGCGGTCGTAATGTTTGCTAACTGCCAAGAGCCCTCTCTCTCCATCTCCAGATTTTAAGGTGTATTTTGGTCTCTTGCTATTATTTATTGGGCATGGGGATAAGAAAGCACTGAAACTTCTCTAGGTAGAACAGAAGAAGGTCCTCCAATTTATTTATTACTACCCCACTGCGAGAAAAGAAAAGGAGTATTTAAAGGAGCAAGAAGGGGTGAGGGGTGGATCGAATAAGATTAGATTGAACTTTGGAGTACAGACTTTGAACGTTGAAGGGTCAAAAGGGAGAGAGAGAGGGAGAAGTTCGGGAATCGGGATAGTTGTTGGGCGCTTATGTTGACTGATGCGACCCCGTCACCTGACAAAGCAAATAAAAGCAAAGAAAGCAAAAGGCACCCAACCCCAACTTTTGTCAATTAGTTGATCCTCTCTCCTTCTCCCTTCGTCTCTTTGCCCTCCTCTTCCGAATCCGAGGAATACAGCAACCTCAGATCCAAGTTCCCCCGCCCTTTTATTCCTCCTCAATCTTCCCTCTCACTCATTTCTTCGCCTTCGCTCAATTTCTTTTCCTCGATCGGTGAGTTTCTCTTCATCCCCTACCTTCAACGACGAAACTTCCATTGCTTTCAAATTTCGTGTTTTTTTGCTTTTTTATTGATTTACATCCCCGTTGAGTCAGTCCTTTTTTGTGTTTTTCTTTGCATTTCTCAAAATATATATCTGACGCCTTCATGTACGCTAATCTCTGGGTCAACATCCTTTCGAGCTTCATCACTTTTCTTGCTTCCGGCTCTTTTCGGTCCTAGTTTTGATATGCATTTGTCCTTCTTGGGTTGTCTCGAGAAAATCTGTTTATTGGCCCAGAAATTGCGTTAGACGGTCAGATATTTTATGCCTTGGTTTTTAGATGCCAAAGATTTTGGCACCTGGTTATCCTTTGTCTTAAGAATAACACGCCACTGCCACACTTATGTCGCCACATTAGATGGGGTGCTCTGCTTAGATTTTATGATGGCTTTATTATTCGATCCTAATTGCTAAAGCGTGTCAATTTTAGGTCTTCAGTGCTTTATTAGATCCACACAGATATTTTCTCTCCCAAATGATAGAAATTGCTTTACTCTTCTAGTTAATTTTGTTTCATTGGTTTTGCATGAGAAACTTGGGATGGTGCGAAAGCTAGTGTACTTGGGCCTATATTTGTGTATGTATGCGTCGGTATCATCTCCATTTAAGAAGTGCACTGCTGAATTCATTATTCCTTAAGAGTTGGACCATTGATTTGTGTAACTTTCTTACAGGTGAATCGTTGATTTTTCCCCCGAATACTCGAAGATCATTTTGTTGCTCACTCCTGAGGTTGCTCATTACAAGTCATTTATCCTCCGTAGGTTCTGTATGACCTATTGTTTGAGGTGGCTGAATCTGCAAGTTAAACCGCCAAATCTCCTCTTTTGATGGCGTCAGCGGGTGTAGCACCTGCTTCTGGATTGAGGGATGTAAATGCAAATACAGTTGGCATTGACAAGTTGCCTGATGAGATGAATGACATGAAAATTAGAGATGACAAGGTAAAAACGAACCTCTTTTATCTTCCTCTGTCTGCATTTCTCTTTGCGGCCCCTTTGACACACCCTTGATACATACCTAGTATTTTTATGCTGAAACTTGTTACATAAAATACAGGAAATGGAGGCAACTGTTGTAGATGGGAATGGGACTGAAACGGGACATATAATTGTGACCACTATTGGTGGTAAAAACGGCCAGCCAAAACAGGTATATTTTTAACTGCTTGCATTTTTGGAAAGTTACCGGTTTCTCTTTCCCTTAACTTATGTTTTACAAGAAGAAAACGTACTCAGTCGCTTATTTATTTTCCTCTCAATGACTGTAGACTATAAGCTACATGGCTGAGCGTGTTGTTGGACAAGGTTCATTTGGTGTGGTTTTCCAGGTTAGTCCTTTATTCTCTAGGTGGAAGCTTTTGATTGGGTACCTTTGGAGCAGTTTCATGTAATGCTTATTATATGTTGTTTTGCCTTTATTATTCAGGCTAAGTGCTTGGAGACGGGTGAAACAGTGGCTATAAAGAAGGTTCTTCAAGACAAGAGATACAAGAACCGGGAATTGCAAACTATGCGCCTTCTTGACCACCCTAATGTTGTATCTTTGAAGCATTGCTTCTTTTCAACTACTGAAAAAGATGAGCTTTATCTTAACTTGGTACTTGAGTATGTTCCTGAGACTGTTCATCGGGTGATCAGACACTACAATAAAATGAATCAAAGGATGCCGTTGATATATGTGAAGCTTTATTTCTACCAAGTATGTTTCTGTATACTCAATGAGTATGTCTTCAATTTTATTTACCCTACCAAGTATGTTATGAATATCACCTTGTTGATTCTCCCGATTCTTTTTTTTTTTAAATAGATATTGAGAGCACTTGCTTACATTCACAACAGTATAGGAGTATGTCACAGAGACATAAAGCCTCAAAATTTACTGGTACGTTGTCAGGGAAACTTGTTTCTTGAATGTTCCTCTCCTATATGATAGATTAAAATGTGGAGTGCAAATTATGTGTGTTGCTTTATTTGTACTTGTGATATCTGTCTGTTTTATGATTCTGTTGATTTTGATGGTATATGTAGTGTAACATGTCAATATTATTCTGGAAAGTAAGCATGTATGATTGTCATGGTGTTGTTGAAGAAGTCAATATTTCATATTGGCATTATTCCTATTATTTTTGTTTTCAAAAGGTTTAACAGGTTCTTAAAAGTCAAATGTTAAATTTGATTATTGTGACTAAACATTTGAAGTTGTATGCATGAAATTGTTAAAAGATTAAATCTATGAAACTTCAAGACACTGCATTCTGCGTAATTCTTGCTCAGAATTTTGATTTATGGCATAGACAAACTAATGCATGAATAAACTCAATTCTCTATGGCACTTAGATTTTACATGCGGATATTTGCCTTCTTTTTCTCTGTAGCATTATTTTCTTATCTGATGGAAATATTCACGGCTCGATTCACATGCTCCCCTATTACAGGTCAACCCTCACACTCACCAGTTAAAGCTGTGTGACTTTGGAAGTGCGAAAGTTTTGGTTTGTATATTCTTAACTTGGAAACTTTATATTCTGTTTTCTTAGATGTTATATTTTTACATGGCCTTATTTTTTTATGGATATAACAGGTGAAAGGAGAACCAAACATATCTTACATCTGTTCTCGGTACTATAGAGCTCCTGAGCTTATATTTGGTGCAACTGAGTACAGCACAGCTATTGACATTTGGTCTGCTGGTTGTGTACTTGGGGAACTATTGCTTGGACAGGTATTTAGCCATTTTATGCATTGTTGATGTTGATTGTCGATTCTATTATATTGAGAGTCCATCGCTTTATAGACACTAAAACTAAGTTTTTATTATTTCCAGCCTCTCTTCCCTGGTGAGAGTGGAGTGGACCAGCTTGTCGAAATTATAAAGGTGAGATAAGTTGAAAAGAATATTAGATGCTAAAGTCATCCTCTGCCTCTTCATTCTGATGCTTACATCTCAATATCCATGGCATTCAAATGCAGGTTTTGGGTACCCCAACAAGAGAAGAAATTAAATGCATGAATCCTAATTACACGGAGTATAAATTTCCCCAAATTAAAGCACATCCGTGGCACAAGGTATTGTAAGGCCCTTTTGTTCCATCTATTCACAAAAACTGTTGCAATGCAAGGTTTATTCAAACGACTCTCATCTACAGATCTTTCACAAGCGCATGCCACCTGAAGCTGTGGACCTTGTCTCAAGACTACTGCAATACTCTCCAAATCTTCGTTGCACGGCTGTGAGTATCTAATTTGTCAATATTATAAGATGGTTTTTGCTTTGTAGTTTATTGGACCAAATGTTACCTTTGGCAAAAACATGCAAACGACTTGTGCTCATTGTTACAATTTGTGCTTTGTGTAATGTAGTTGGAGGGTCTTGCTCATCCATTCTTTGATGAGCTGCGGGATCCAAATACACGCTTGCCAAATGGGCGGTTTCTTCCTCCGCTATTCAACTTCAAGGCCAACGGTAATGATCTCTATTCACATACGAGTAATGGTATCCTAATGCTGAAGGGTTTAATAATGCTAGTACTTATGTTTTGATTATTTGATGCAGAGCTCAAGGGAGTGCCTGCAGAGATGCTGGTGAAGCTAATTCCACCCCATGCCCGAAAGCAGTGCGCCTTGTTTGGGTCGTCGTGATGTACTGATGCGGCCTTACCTAGTTAAGCTTCTAGTCTCTGCCTGTAGAATTGTACTTGAGTCTCCTCTTCGTTCCTGTGGCCAACAATTGTTTTGTTCTGCTAATTTTTTTATCGCATGCCGTACAAAGCTGCCTTAGAAGCTTAACGGTTCGAGTTGTTTATAGAATTTGATGGGTTTTGCTAGCCCTCAAGGTTTAACAGGTTGTATTAACTAGAAAAATCAATTTGAATATAATTGCCGTCTGGATGGTAGTTTTTCTGAAGCTTCTTCATCGATTATGTTCTTCCCCTTGACGATGGCAAATTTTGCCGCGTAGGATACAATATTTGTGCTTTCAGGACAATCGTTATGTCTATTTTGTTTCTAATTTTCCATGTTAAGAAACGTGGCTATGCCTGCAATGTTGGCGGTTGGGGGTGGTGGTTGATGGAACCAGCTGAAATGTATTCCATGAAAAGTATTTGTCAAGCCTTGAGCGATAAACAAGTCCTACCTAATGCCTATAACAAGTACACAAGCGATAAGTTTTTCTCACGACTCCGAACTGCTTCAAGATAGGGAATCTGAACAATTTTTTTAAATGCATTGCAAGACTGGTAATGTGTAATGATACAAATAAAATCACATTCCATAAGAGAAGATTGGTAAAAGAAGTTAGTAGAATAAGTGACTTAGCTGTGGTGTTAGGCCTACAGCTGGAGATGTGCACTTGTGTGGAACAGTATGAAAGCTTGGACGTGATGATGCAGAGCTATCAAAATTTGTGGGGAAAAAGTCAAAAACATCTCTAATGGAAAAGAAACTGTAGTTATAATCAGCTCTACTTTAAACACCATCAGTTGATTTTGCGCCGAAAGATGTTTCGTCCTATCCACCCTCCTTTGCTTTAATTTTGCAGCGACCAATAACTTCAATTGCAGAATCATAATAATTTACGCATCCAATCAGTTTGTGTTTCCCGAGAAAAATAACAATAAAGGCAAAGCCAACTACGGATAGGTCAAACGATATGTGTTTGTTTGGGAATTCCGTTAGGAGAAATGAGTTTATAGATTTTGAGGCATTTTATAGATTTCAAGATGTTTTTACGGATTTCAAGATGATTTTTTATGGATTTCGAGATGGTTTACAGATTTTAAAATGATTTTATCTCAATTTACGTGTACCGTTTTGGCAACGATGTTGCCAAACAAGCACAATGATGCAATAGGATAAAGTAGTATTTGAGGACGATTTATTTAGTATTTAAGAAAAAAGAAAATGAAACTGAAATTTATGCAAATGGAAGATAAGGGTAAACAAGGGTAGAAACAATCACAGAACCTAAGCAGATTCTTGCACTGAAAATAAAGGCTAGAAAGATAACGCTATGGAACCATGTGAGACAGAATGGGTTGAATAAATACTAATCCACCACCATAGGCTTCCAGAGGCTGAATGAATTCAAAACGCATCGCCAGAACTTATGGCATCTCTACGGCCAGAGTAAGCTACGATTCCAGAAACTAAATTATTCAGCTTCCCAGCGAACCGACTTTTGCAAGTTTTCAAGTAATATCATGTTAATTTTTTTTTAAACGGTGAGAAACGAAGTCTCATGCGGACACAGCCCCAAGATTTATCTGCTGAGAGAGGTACATATTTAGTGTTCGATTTGAACAAATTTCCCTCCAATTGAAAAATATTTGTGCTTGTAAACATAAAATCCATGATATTTATAATTTATAAGGGCTTTACTAGTAATACTACTGCCCCTTCGCAACATTGTTATTATACTTATTTTAAATCTCAGAAATACAAGAAACTGCTCACAATAGAATAACAGGTGGCGGTTAGAGAAGCAAGGGATGGTTGAAGCGTCAAAACATCAAACGTACCGGTGACACACGGGGGCAAAAACCGTGAGCCCGTGTAGGGGTGAGCAGCGGGCGGGTGGGCTAGCCCGTGCCCCAACCCGTAGCCCGCCAATTTAAATTACACGGGTACGGGTATGGGCTAGCCCGTGCCTTAACCCGTTTAACAATTCTTAAACGGACTAAGGAATATACGGGCGGGTTTTAACGAGTAATGGGCAGCCCGTATATTCTTGAGATTTATTTTCTCTCCAAGATAATATTCAAAATGTAATCCTCTAAATTTCTGCACTTACTTCTTTACAAGTTGCTTTACTGCATAAGCCCCAAGAATATCATTATGCACAGCAATCCGATGCCACTGAGCAGGTTTTGGCAAATCCTTGCTCCCACATTTCTCTGATCAAACATCCCCCTTGTCTGCCTCTGCTTAAATACACCACGTAAAGGCCAGTAAAATTTTATTATTTGGAAGAACGGCTTTATTGGAAAATACTCATTACTGGAATTTATATTTTGGAGATCTACACATGAAACTACACAACTTAGTGGCTCCATGTACCGCAATGCATGATCAGGATAGTCATCTTACAACGATAAGAGTAAATGTCCATGAGGATTGCTAGATCATGGATACTTAGAATGTTGGATATGAAATTATTAGCATAGATAGTAAGATTAACAATGCATGTATGAACTAA
>JANTPZ010008105.1:0-12222 GCA_025593235.1 Vachellia pachyceras | reverse complement strand
CGATCCCAGTACTCGGTTGGGCTGGGCCAAGAACAGCCTTGGGTCAGTGCTACTGACAGGCCATTAATAAACAAAACTGGTCAACCTAGAGATTTTTTTGGGTGAGGTTTCCTATAAAGGCTTCAACCCAAAGTCCAAATTTTCATCAACAAGGGTTAGGTCTGTGCTGGAAGAGTGTCGATGGGTGTTTATCAACCTTTTATAATTATTTCTAAAAGTATTTTTATATAAATTAGAATAAAACTCTTATCGAATACTCACGTAAAACCACTTTCTAGAAGTTAATCTAAGGTAGGATGTTATATGGTAATATATGTAGTGGGTAAAAAGCTCTTCCGTCACTGTTGAATTCTTTGCTCAAGTTTGTAAATGATGGATCTTTTTATGATGTGATTCATTATTAATCAGTTCTCATGAAATCAAGAGAATGAGTCTCTAACTGTTGAACACCATCGTCATTTTATTTATTGTATTAAAATTGAAGAGAATATTAATTTTTTGTTCTTCAACTTCTAAATATTTCAATTATAACTCAGATGTGATTTATTTTCTAAACTTTTAATTAAGACATGACTCAGTGGTTATCTTTTTTATTTTTTATAGTTTTATCCTTGTCACTGAGAGTTATTCTACGTGGCAAGAATGGGTAATAAAATTTTGGTCAACTCAGCTCCACGTAAACAGAGGAGGAGGATGGGAGAAGTGGACCAAGTCTGAAGAGAAAAAGAAAAGAAAAAAAAATTAAAAAGAAGAGGGAAGGTAAGGAATGTCGTGGATATGAATTGCTCCAGTGTGGGAATTAAGGATGAGGAAGACCAATGCAGGAGAGAAAGAAGGGCCGGGGGGTGATGGGTGGGGTAAATTCTTATATGGCGGATATGAATTCGCCTTCTTCTCACCGAACCCACCATCCTATAAATTAGTCATTGACAACCGCACCGACCTTATGCTTCTCAGTCCCTTCCCTCACCGCGAAAACATTGAAATTCTCAACTTGCCCAGTCGTCGCAGCACTGAGATTGTCAAAGTCTACATTCGGCATCTTATGGCTACCTCCACTTATGAAGAGCTAGGAACGCTTCCCAATTGGGAATGCAGTAGAGAAGTACTTTTACTTAAGTCAAGATAAATATATGAAGAATATTATCTTGTTTTGCAGAAAAACACAATTGAGTGCTCTCCATAACCTCAATCAGTGCCATTACGATAGATTAGATTAATTCAACCCACAAACCTTTGTGGCCTTGAATATGTTTTTAAACCTTTGGGGGCACAAGAGACTGCACAACAAAGAGGAGTTGTTGAAAGTATTGAAAACAAGAATAGATTGAGAAGTGAAAGAAGAAATTGAATGTATTACATAAACCATTTTGGTTTACAACACTAATCTACCCTCTATTGAGAGTGATGACTAACCCCATTTTGGGAACTCTTGAAGTGGGAGATCCAAGTTACCCTCCCCTTCTCTATACATTGGTGGGGATTCTTCATCCTCTCACTTTTTGGTGATGATTATTTAATCTCACACACAAATCATTACATTATGACCCTTTATATAGACTTATGGGTTATTAACTAACTAAGTGATTAACACTAATCACTTTTAACTAACTCATACTTCCAACACCCTCACTCAAGTTGACACCCTTTAACTCTAGGTGATCAACTTACCAATACAAAAAATTACAAGGGAATGAAATGAGTTAAACTATACAAGTTTGATTCACACAACAATACAAACATTTCTTCGTAATTTTCTTCTCTACGATGAACACTTTCCTGTGCCTCTAGAAGTGCATCACTACGGAAATTTTGAGCTTCAACTCTTACGCACATGTCCACTGTTATATCTTCCAAAACTCAAATGAGAGCATTTATCAGTCAAATGAGAGCATTTATCAATCAACAATATCACTGGAGGTTCCATCTGATACACAATCCCTTAGCAAACTATCTTTATCGCTTGGTGGGTTAAAATGGTCAGGCGGCACATTAACACTTTAAAGCTGACAACTTTGAAGCATGTGACTCATAGCCAACCACTAGCTACTTAGTGTTTGTTTCTGGTTGATCTACCAGAGGCGGAGGCCTAAGCTTGGTTTGTTCATACAGACTCATTGCCCCTAATCAAGATCGAAAGCACTTCCCTCCAGGAAGCTTCTTCTGCCTTGTTGTTTAGTGGTAACAAGTATTCAATGGCCTTTGTCATTCTGCTGTAGTGTTAATGAAAGGAGCTATACTACCATTTGATCTTGACACTATAGAACGTTTACATGAAAATCTCTTTCCCATCAGGCATGAGTCATTATTTTCTCAAGATGTAGTGAATGGGCATGGCATTGTGTCATGGGGAGCTGTGGACCGTAGTCGACCTGAGGGCCAAAATGATGAACTCATTGGATTTGTAACCGCACGAATTGTTCTTGCAAAAGAAAGCAAGATAGTGGGTATTCTTGGATATGACTCATCCAAATCAGATCAAACTTCAATTCATATTCTGATGCAAAGGAGTCAAACAGAATGCAGACTTGGTAGGAAATATCTTCAACCTATTAAAGATGATATAATTCAACTGAGAGGATGAAGAAAGAAAATGGTCGTGGGTTCTTGACATTTTCTTGCTTTCTTGTTAGCTGTTGGATATGCCAAGATCTTCGATCTATCAAAGAAAATTTGGGGAGCTTCCGTGACAAATGGGGTGGAAG
This sequence comes from Vachellia pachyceras, assembly GCA_025593235.1. Taxonomy (NCBI): domain Eukaryota; kingdom Viridiplantae; phylum Streptophyta; class Magnoliopsida; order Fabales; family Fabaceae; genus Vachellia; species Vachellia pachyceras. Next base: position 9,517 of record JANTPZ010008105.1, on the reverse strand, counting down.
ACAGTGCTAAGAAAAAGAGAAACCGAACTCAGAATCAGAGCGATCACAAGACTTCGGATGGTGCTGCAAATGTTATGAAGGAAGCTCTGCCATACGTTTTCTTGCTGCAAAAACACGACCAGCAAAAGAGGAGAGGTCCAGCACTTGTTCCTGATCAAGATTGCTCCATTGTTTGTATGAAATAGAAATGCAGAACCTGGCTCTGATACGATGTTGAAAGTATTGAAAACAAGAATAGATTGAGAAGTGAAAGAAGAAATTGAATGTATTACATAAACCATTTTGGTTAACAACACTAATCTACCTTCTCTTGAGGGTGATGACTAACCCTATTTTGGAGACTCTTGAAGTGGGAGATCCAAGTTACTCTCCTTTCTCTATACATTGGTGGGGATTCTTTACCCTTTCACCTTTTGATGATGATTATTTAATCTCACACACAAATCATTACATTATGACCCTTTATATAGATTTATGGGTCATTAACTAACTAAGTGATTAACATTAATCACTTTTAGCTAACTCATACTTCCAACAGTAGTGTTCCACAAGTGAAGATAGCTCACTAACGGAGAAGCAACAATGGCGATATTATGCTTCATTCTACTGGGGTTCATTGTCTCTGTTTTTTTCTTCTTCTGTTTTGCAGCTGCTTTTCCCTCTTCGATAGTTCGATTAGCTTTTCCCGGTGGAGCTGAGTTGACAAAAATTTCATCACCCATTCTTATCAGGATGACTAACAATGGTGTGTAAGTGACAAGGATAAAAATGTAAAATACAGAAAAAATAAGGGATTGTATCATCTGACAGTTAAAAGTTTATGAACTGATTCACATTGAATCATAACATTGAATCATAATTGAGGTATTGAATCATAAGTTAAAAATTGAATTATCAATAGATTAATTTTGCCAAAATTAAAATATGACTGATTTATTTATACAGGGGAAGATGTTCAGCAATTGATAGATTGTTTGTCTTTGCATAATTGCAAGAGATAGATATATTTAGACGTAGGCCTACGATGGATAGAAATTACGAGGGAATGGACCGTGTTTAAATTGAGTACTGCAGAGGATAGAAGGTACAGACAATCTCTGGGTCATAATTTACGATGGTTTTTTTTTTTTTATATTTGGAAAATAGTTCTTCTCAGGCACTTGGTGCCTTGCGCTGCTAAAACCATACTTCTTGATTACTGCTTGTTACATTCCAAATTTCAAGCCCCTTTAGAAAACTTGAAAGCTTCCGTTGAAACTAAAGGTAGTGAGACATTGTTTGACCTACACAAGGTGTTGTGCTGTTACCAGATCATCCCAAGATTTTTTTTTACATAAACATGAGCATAACAAGAAACCCCTCATCAAAGAGAGCACAAGGATTAAGCATGATCACTCCATGACTAGTTGCCTATGACGATTGAGATCGTTCAAGTAAGTAGAGCAAGTATATTCTTCGAGGTCACTGGCATCTAACAAGATGGATCTTGTTGATACTGATTTCTGCTTAACATCAACGAGTCCCTCTACACCCTTCAGCAGCTGCACAACCTGTACTTTCCACAGGTGCCGGTTCAGCATTCAAATGCAAAAGGAAACATGTTGCAAAAGAAAGGGTTTCATTAGAAAATGCCTTTTGAAAGCTATCCCTAATTGAGTTTGATGATGTCCGAATCTCACTCAATTAAATAGTCATAGAAAAAAAAAACGAGAAGAGCAGGGGTTTCATTTCTTTACCCGTCTCATGTATGGACGGTGGGGGGATGAGTGGTGGAGGCACAGGGAAGCAGTAAGCATGGTCCTCTTCAGTTCAACGGAATCATAAACTTCTCCTAACCGCGGGTCTACTAATTCCTTCACATTGTGTGCATCCAGTCTTGGTTTTGCCTGTTCATGTTGAGTATCTCATATTAGCCTGGAAATTCACCTAAAACATAGATTGAAATCTTGGATACAGGGACACAATGAGGTCTTTACCCAGAGGACAAGACTTTGCTTGCTGCATGAATCAACCGCACGGCGACCTGTAATGAGTTCCAGCAGCAAAACCCCAAAGGCGAATACATCAGTCTTCTCATCCACAATTCCGTGCATAAAATACTCTGGAGCCAGATAACTGAAGATGGATTCAGTACGCGTCAGAAAATAATGAGTTGACAGTGTTAATAAGATGTAGAAAAATCCTGAGGCTAGCATTATACTGACCCGAATGTGCCTTCTATTGGGAAGACAACATGGTGAGTCCACTTCTCTGGGAGCCATCTCGCGAGTCCAAAATCTGAAATCTACAGTATATAGCACAAGGAATTATTTCCAGCCAGGCCGTATGATTGGACAGAATCGTATACTATATTCATACAGAATCTCAATCTACTACGGAGGTACCTTATGACAGAGTACCAGATATGATGGGATTGTGCATGAAAATAATGGATCAGTTTATTACCACATTTTTAGAAATTAATAATATATTTTACGTTAGGCATAATAGATATTATTTATAAATATCTGAATCACTATTTTTGAAGTTAGATTCTCACTTCATATTTTTATAAAGACATATTTCCTCTTTATTCTTTTCTACCCATTTAGGATGCTAACATTACCTCAGCTTCGTAATTTTCATTTAGTAATACGTTGGAGGCCTTGATGTCTCTGTGAATGATTCGTCTTTGGCAATCATGGTGTAGGTATCGCAAGCCCTGTGCCACACCAATAGCTACCTTGAACCTTATCTTCCACTCCAAGCATTCAGAACCTGAAACGTGGGGGCAAAAAAAAAAAATCTAAGACCTGTTGAAAGAAAATGCCGAGTCTACCCTAAACTAGGGATAAAAGCATCTCGTAGGAGAAGGAAGAGATTGAGAGAGCACCAAAGAGCAGAGAAGAAAGGCTGCCATGTGGGGCTAATTGCAAGACAAAGTAGAGACCATTGTTGACCCCAAACCCAATCAAACGCACAGCATTTGGGTGGTTTATGTGGGCAACAATGCCTAACTCTGATAAGTAATCACCAGCTCTGTCCTCGGTCTCCCTCTCTTTACTCATTAGCCTCTTCACTGCCACAAGTTGACCATTCGGCAGGTGTCCTCTGTAGACTTTAGCATGCCCACCTTGTCCAATCAGGTTCTCTAACAAAGCAAAGCACATGAGTCATTGTGGTGCCCATACAAAGAGGTGAGGTTTCTCAAATTTTAGTAGAGACAAATACATTAGTGGGTGATTATTTTTTGAGTAAAATATCATGTCAATGTTTCTTCTTTTTTTTTAAAAAAAATTAAAGGATATTAGTGGGTTAGGAACATGTCCCCTACGGAGGGGTTTTTTTTTGTTCTGGTATGAAGATAGAATTAATTCCATGGTCGAATACTTCCTTTAGGTCCCACCATATTTGTTGTCAACGGCTTTTGAAACTGAAGTCTTCACTAATTGAAATAACTTATTGACTAATGGCCTCCCAGAATTGAAAATTCACAAGATACATTGAAAAGGAGGGGCAAAATGAAGGCTAAGAAAGTTGACCCTTCTGCCTGGGTTGTCATATAGTAGTTACGGTTTAGGGGGTCAAACTTTATTAGGTCCATGGTTCAACGAATTGATTGGCTTGGGAATGAAAGATTCAACCATAAAATCTTGTGTACTGTGTTTTTTTTGAAACAGCTAGTAACTAAATTACCTAACCCTAGTTCCAGTCAGAAAAATATCCTATTTATGGTCCCTAAAAGCAACTAAATTAATCAGAGAAGTATTGCATTGGTTGGAAGTTGTGTGATGTTACTGTGCTTGGTTGGGAATGCATTTTGAAACTCTGGAATGCATTTCTACGTAAGTTAAAATAAAACTCCTCTCACATACTTACCTTGAAATCCGTAAATTGTTCTCCTCATGTATTACTTATTTGAAAATTTGTTAGGAGAAAGTTTTATGGATTTTAAATTAATTATGTAAAAGAAATTTTGTCTCGAAGAATGCGGAATTACAAACAGCATCGAAATTGCTGCGAATGGCTACATGGGAAAGCAAACACGGCACGCCTAATGTTTATTTCGATGGAGTCAGACCCAGCACGCACCCCTCTACGGAACTACTCATCATGAAAGCCTAATACAACTTAATTTGTGACTTCATGATCTGCACGTTGGCTCAATTAATTAAATGTTGAACTTCTCCTTTTTCATCAATAAGTAAATGCAATACTTGAAATATACATAACAAATGGAATCCCCCCCCCCTCTCTCTATATATCTATATAAATATATAGTGTCATGTTAACTCTTTCCGCAAAAGAATCCATTAATCCAAGGCCTGTCTTTCTCCTCAAGCTATGCACCCTGCTATAGGAAAGACTACATATTCAATATTCTAATACAGATCTAGAGAAAGGAACATTCTTGGGCTGAAATTTTATTGGTTCATGCATTTATTATTTTTAGAATTTTTCCTATTTAGTATTTCCCCCCATTTTCCTCTCACTAGTTTGAAATTTCATCACAAATTACAAGCAAGAACAGTTGTTTTGACAACTAAATTGGTAAACTTTGAATCTCCTATAAAAGGCTTCTTTCAATAAATAAGCCAATAAAAATCATATAGACCAAGTAATAATCCATATAATCATGTAAGTATATATATGAATAACGAGTAAGGAAATACAGAGCATGATTAATATTTACATTTGTAAAATAATGCATAAATGTTGTTCATAATTTCATTTTATGAAGTTCCAATATATATATATATATACACATCTACTTATATGGTGTGGTTGAATTGACTCGAAGGAAGGAGATTCGATGGGAGGACCTAACTTTTCGAACAGGGAAGCAGAGTAGACAGCCTTTTTGACCGAACTAGGTTAGTGACTGCGGAAAGGAACCCTTGCCAACCCTTAATCATTCAATTAACTTTTTTATTTATTGAAAAAGAGACTATCTCTTTTTTGCAGAAGGAAGCCATGTCTGTAGAGAGAGAGAGAGAGAGAGAGAGGTTATGGTAGCGTTATTACCAGGATTGAAATTGTCTGTTGCAGCTTGGAGCTCTGCGTAATCGAAGTTCCTCCATGAAGGCTTTGTAGGTATAACTCCCATATTGACGCCTTCTTCGGCACTTCGAAGCCGTTCCATTCTCCTCTTCCTCAAGCTTTTCTTCGACATCTGGTAGCTCGCTGCGAGCAATGATATCGCCGATATTCTCTGCGCTGACTTCTTTTTAAATGACTCTAACATCGCCTTCCATGGCTGTCCCAAACCTTCCCTTACGTTCACTCTCTCCTCCTCCGAAGTCTTCTCCGGCGAGCTCGAGCTGAAGCTGCTGGTGCTTCCGCTGTGATCAGAATCTGTGCCCGAAACAGGGATTTCCAGTATCCCCCTTGGGGAAGCCTGATCCTCGTCGTCGCCGGAAAACTCTTTTCCGTGCTTCTCTAACGATGATTCCATTTCTGGGTTCTAACTACTTTGTCTTCTTTTATACCTTTCTCTGTATAATAACCAATGAAATTCACATTTCAATACACACACATGCTCTTCCCCGTTCCATAGATGCAAGGGAAAAGCAGGGCAGAAAGAGATACCTACAAAAGTTGAAAACTTTATATCTTATTTGCTTGTGTGATACAAACCCAAGAAAATTTATCCAAAAGAGAAGAGCGAAATGAAAAAAAAAAATGTTTTTTTTTTCTTCTTCTTCTTGGGTTTATGCTCTGTTATGAAAGCAGAAAACGATAACTTGTACTCAAAAGAAGCTTGTTTACCTTAAACAGGGTGCTATCCTCATGGAGGGTTTATTCAAAGATTCCAAAACTCAACCAGCTCGCTCGTGCTCAAAGAAATGAAACTACATTCTAAAATAAGGATCAGAAGCATGGAAGTTGAAGTTTAGAGTTAATTGACGTGTGTGTGATGAGGATGGATGGGGGAGAGGGAGAGAGAGAGAGAGGTGGATGAAATGGTTAAACGGAAGACAAAACAGATGAGAGGAGAGAAAAGAAAGCTTCAGAACCAGTTATCCTAAGAAGAGCAAGGGAAAACCAGGTTGGGGATGATTAGAATAAGTGCCATATTTATAATGTCAGCCTCTCTTTCTGTTTTCTTTTATTATTATTATTATTATTATTATTATTATTATTATTATTATTTTCTTCTAACTTTGGGACTTGGAGAAATGTTGCCTGAGACCCAAGCTGGAGCTTTGGGAAGGATAATAGAAGAAAGGGAAAGAAAGACAAAAGGAAAAGAGAGTGGAAAATGAAAGTGTGGCTGCTGAATGCTGACGCTGACGCTGACGCAATCTCGTACTTGGGATTTTTGGTCGTCAATTTTGGCGCAACTAACGCACAAAGGCTCATGAGTCATGAGAGGCCGTATATACGACACCTCAGCCCGATGCTCGTGTGTTTAAAATTTGGAGATTATCGGTATTTTTTATTTATTTAAATATAATTCATTTTTGTGATAGATGAACTTGTAATTCACTTATATATTGATTGATAGTCGTACTAATATTAATTCACGTTTCACCAGACTAGTCTCTAACCAAGTAAAATTTTGTAAATGATGAGTTGCTTTAGTTTTAGAGAATCTTGAATGAGCAAATATATAAAATAAAAGTGCAATATCATGCACATAATTTAATTAATATTAATATCAACTTATTAACAACATGTATCACTTAGACATTAATGATACTGTTCTTCCATTGGATTTCTAGGGTAATTTTTCTTTAAAAAATCACTTGCCACCAATTAAAAACGCTTTGGTAACAAGTTTAAAAAAGTGATCTTGCAATTAACAAGATAAACTACTCTCACTTTTTTAGTCAATATGTGTGTGTGGGGTTCCAAATTCAACAAATTTTGTGTTTGGAAATCCGTTGGGATAAAGAAGTTTATGGATTCCGACAAAAATTTACGGAATCTAAAAAGAATTTATAAATTTTAAGATAGTTTTTATGGATTTCAAGATGGTTTTTACAGATTTTGAGATGTTTTGTCTTGGTTTATGTGCACTGTTGAGAAGAAGTTCTTTCGAATCATACACTGTAATGATAAAAGGATGGAAATTTTTCCCTTATGGCTAAAGAATGACATGGATTAATTAGGAGTGTGGCACGATTTGTAAATCAAGTTGTTAATTAATTTTTTTTTCTTATATAAATTATATTTAGTTTGAATTTAAATTTAATTATATGAAATATCACGTTTTTGTTTAATATATGTTTCCATTAATTGATGATAATATAAATGATGCATGTCTAGATTTGAGTTTGTAAACTTACGTTTGAATTAATTTTTTTTTTGCCAAACATAGAACGGAGAAATAATTAAGGTCCATGATTCCTTGGCTCTAACTTCAATTTGAGACATATTTGTGTTCAAATAAGAGAAACAAACAAGTTGGGGCAATAAAAATTCTTTAAAATATATTATCCTTATAGGTCTTGGGAATTAAACGGCAAACCAAATCTACCCTTAATTATCATTTTTAGTTGGTGAAAAAAACATCATTGGCCTCCATTCATTTATCTCTAATCCTCCCTTGTAAGTAATACGTATTTTCAAATCACCATAGTTACATTAAGTTTCTAATATTTATTATATATACATATATATATATATATATATATCAAAATTTTCAACCACACCTTCTCATCTTAATTTATAATTAAATGGTACTATTTCAAAGGTAGAAAAACTTGATACGAGTATCTTCATTTTGCAAATTTTAAGAACTTTAGTAATGAGCACATGCAACCATAAAAATTGAATCATATAATGACAAAAATGCAATGCTTGTTTTTAGTCCCAAGAAAAGCATATAATTAATAAAGAGGGGTCCTTGAACAACAAATTAATAAATTGACTTTTTGGCCCAAAAAAAACAACAAATTAATAATATTTATTGATTTTGTGTTTTAGGGTCAAAAGAGAAAAATGACGAGCCCTGTTTGATATTATACATACATGTATGTGTTATGCAGCGGAGCAGACCACCAAGAGTTAGCTTGGTCTGTTTAATGGCCCATGCATGCATCATGCATACAGGGGGGACCTCCATGTGTTTCATTTATTTTTGCCTTGATTTGTATGTTTGGGAAACACTATTCCCTAACGGTACACGTAAATTAAGATAAAACTATCTCGAAATACGTAAAAAATATATTGAAATCCGTAAAAAGTATATTAAAACCTTTAAAAGCATCTCGAAATCTGAAAAATCATCTTTGAATTTGTAATTTTTTTTCTCCTAACGGATTCCCAAACACACTATATTTCATCCAAGCTTTGCTATTATTTTATGACACTAAAATGAGATTAAAGAACAAGATTCTTGGACTTTGGAGCATTGGAATATCCAGCATCATATACAGTGTCCGTTTTGGAACGCGGTAGATAAGTGCTTTTATGCAAGTCAAGGTATATATGTGAAAGAGATTATCTCATTTTACAGAAAAACACTGTTGATCGTGCATTTGAATTTTACAATCGCTCTGCCAAACAAGCCAATAATGTATCTGATAACTCTCACTGCGAGCTGACCGTTGACCAAGAGAGGGTAATAAATTGAAGCGGTTTCATTGTGCCTAAATAATGAGGGGCAACACATGGTTAAGTGGGTGAACTAAACCTGTTTATGTTAATATTCTTTAGCTACTCATAATATATATATATATATATATATATTATTTTGTGTTCTTTATCTAAACTCCCTCACCAACCTCACCGAGTCACTTCAGTTTTAAAAGGATGATTAACTGAATTCTAATAACTCCATTAAAGTAAAAAGACACCCATTGAGGAACATATATAGACCTACTCTATCCTACAAGCAGTTTAGAAACTGACCCAACAAAGATTAATCACACACACACACACACACACACTCTATCATATATAATTAACTACGATTAATGTAATTTATAAATTTATGCATTTTAGATCTCGAATTCGGTAGTGAAAATTTCAAGGTGGGGCACCAACTTAATACATAGCTTATAGATTGAGAAGGTGAGAAACTGCAAAGAGAACATATATCTCATCTTAATATTCTTTTAAATACCAATGTGGGTTAGTTCATCGATTTCTCAAAAGTCATATGATGGGTTTGTTTGGCCTCCACCACATTCGACTACGTATATACTTCTCCGATGAGCTTGTCATCCACTAACCACAATTCTGATCAGAGCATGTAATTAAGAATGCATGCTTTTTTTTTTTAACTTTGGAATCTAATTAATTATGTCCATGTGGATGTACACTATTATATGGATGTACATGTCATTCTTCTTCTTTGTTTAAATTTACTTATTAGACTAACTATAAGGGTAGGTTTAGTGGAAGAAGTCAATTTTTTACAAAATGAAAACCAATATTTAAATCTCAGTTGAGAGAGACATTCATGCTTAGTTGTTGATAGGATACTTGTGCGTAGTCAAAAATAAAAAAAAATACATAAGATATTTAATCTCACACACTCATAAACACTAAAATGAAAAAAATATGAAATAGAAAATTGGTGGTAATT
>JANTPZ010008103.1:0-10840 GCA_025593235.1 Vachellia pachyceras | reverse complement strand
TTTTTTTCCTCTTCTTTGGGACCCTTAAGTAATTGCCCAAAAATTAATAAGTATGAGTAACGACTCATGGATATTACAATATTTTTTTTCCAAATAATGATGAACGGGACCATAAAGTTTGGAGGTAGTAGGAAACTATATAAATCGGCTACCTGTTTTCATTGATTATCATCCCATATCTGAAAATTAGGTCTAAAAATTCTCAAAATTATAATAATTTGTACAAATCCAACATTATTTTAATTATTAATTAAATTTAACAAATTAGTATCCTACTTGATAATTTCCTCCTGCCTAATTTGGCAATCTGATTTTAACAAAATTTGGGCATTGTTCAACCCTATATAGAAAGTGATTAGATAGGATAATTATATCAACTCGTGAACACCATTCAGAGTACTAATTATTTTTAAGAAATGATTTGAAAACATAACAATAAATACTAAAAAAATTTAATTAAATTAAAATTAAAATTGTATAGACTGAATAATTAATTTCTTAAAATTTTATATTGATATAACTGATCATATAACAACCATTGATGTTGATATTAATATTTTTATATTCATATTTAATTTCATTTTAGTTGACTAAGTAGGAGGTTGTTGGGGAAGTTATATTTTTTTCACAGTTTATGTAATGAAAATTAAAGAAGATAATTTTTTTATCAAAATTAAATAAGATAATGGACAAGTGGATAGGACCAAAATAATAATAATAATTAGTGGGAGACAATCAGTGGAAAGGCCTTTTAAAAATAAAAATAATCTTTTGAAAATTGAAACTGCCCAGAAATGTCCAGTGAACTTCCTGAATGTTCTCTCGTGAAGAGATGATTGTGATTATTTCGCAAAGTTTAACTTATACTTAAAATTACGTTTAAAAATATTTTTTTGTAAAACGAGATAATCTCCTTCACATATTTGCTTCAACTTGTGTAAAAGTACTTCTTTACCGTGTTATCAAACGGACCTAATATTGATTTGACCTCGGTATTGGAGCTCGTTTTTGGGAAATGGCATTAAAAAGAATAAGATCACTTTAAGTTGGTATTTTCCAATTGGGACTGACTCGGGTCCAATCAAGAGCTTTTTTCGATTTTTTGATTGAGTTTAAAATGATGCCATTTTGACTATAAAAAGCAGCAGCTCACCATATTTATACTTTGGTGAATATGTTTTTTTTTAAATCGACTTATTCATCAACGTTCTGGATAATACTTTTTAATTTTCAGGTAAAAAGGTAAAATTAACCTGAAAATTTCTGCGTTTGAACACAAATTGTGGATGGATATTTTAAATATGAAAGTTTTGAATTAAGCGTTTTCACAATGTTAAACAAAAAAAAAATGTGGGGCCCACAAATTGATGAATATTTTCTACTGTGGTTTGTCAGTATCAGTGTGTCAGTATTCAATGAGGTAGATAAAAAGGGATTGGCCCACAAATCTGTAAAATTAATTTTATTTTAGATTTTCAAACACGCACAAACATATTATACTTGTTTGGCAACGTTTGATTTACAGTGATAAGTATATTCAACAATGTTTTTCCGTAAAATGAAGTAATCTCCTCCACATATTTATCTCGACTTATGTAAATAAGCCTATAAGTACTTCTCCACCGTTTTACCAAACGGACCCATTAACTTTAATATTCAACGTTGATTAATTTTTATATCGAATGTGTATTTGATAAAGTTAAAATTTTTAGTGGTAAAGTAAAAATTATCCTATTTTAAATTTTTGGATTTAAAATGGTACATTAATAACTTTCGTATGATCAGCAAAAGTTTCTAGATTATTTTCCCCTAACCCTTAATTTAATTATAAACTGTGTGATTTTCGGAATCTTCCATTTTACATATCAATTTTCCGTGCATGTATAAATAAATAATAAATGACGTATATGATGGAAAAATAATAATATATTGTGTAAATTTTGATAATAATACAAAATTAAAAAATTAATCATAATTTTCTTTGGAAAGAATTATAACTATTTTTCATTTTTAATCCTTGAATTATATATATCTTAGCATATATTTTCCGATACGTTATTTATGAGTGATTTATTATTCAACAAGAAAAAACTTGTCAATAACCTAATCTGTATGAAAAATATTTCCACTGGCTATAAAAATATATTCCATTTTCCAAATTAATTTTCTATTCATTAGCACTAATTATTATCAGCCACGAAGGTGTTGTGAATCTTCTCATGTAAGAATATTTTGAGTACACAAGTAATAGAATATAAGACCTCATAGTCCCCAAATATATAGTAAACTTCCGTGTTCATTGAATCATGTGTGCACAGATCATATTCACAAATACGACAAATGCCTGGTAGGTGCAAGCCTATATAGTATATATATATATACACACACGTATAAATATTTATCATTTTTAAAGTATATATGTTAGGCCCGTTTAGAAATACGGTAGAGAAGTATTTTTACTTAAGTCGAAATAAATATTTAGAGGAGATTATCTCTTTTTACAAAAAAATACTGTTAAATATACTTTTAGGAATAAATAAACTTTTTTAAACAAACAACTATCCATTAAAGGACACTGTTCTTGTCGGAAAATTGGATAAGTCTCTCATTCACTTCATTCACCTAATTTGTTCCCACTCAAAAGGTCTATGGTTTGGAAGGGTAGGAATCAGTCTACGCCACAACGACTTTCTGTCCTTTGCGCAGCGGCTGCAGTCTTCTCTGATCAATTGTAGGTTTTGGCTTAAAATTTAAATTTTATCTAAATATAAATTTTTTTAAAAAAATTATTTTGGTTATAAAATCTCAATTTATAATCTAAATTTTGAAATTTAAATTTTTTCTTTTCTATTTTTTTTTCTTCTTCCCTACTTTTTTCTTCTTTATCTTTCCTTTTTCCTACCTACTTTTTGTCTCGAAATCTATAAAAATTATTTTTAAAATATTTTCTAAACAAGCCCTCGTCGAAGGTTGCAATGCCAAAGGAAAAAGTACCATTGGGTTGGTAAATCTAACGTGTGTGTTTGAGAATTCTGTTGGGAGAAAAGAGTTTATAGATTCTAAGTTATTTTACAGATTTCGAGATAATTTTACGGATTTCAAGATGGTTTTTATGGATTTTAATATGCTTTTTACAGATTTTGAGATGATTTTTGTCTTGACTTACGTGTCCGTTGGGAAAAATGAGTTCCCAAACAAGCACAATACGGTTTAGAAGAAATATTGCTCAGCGGGTTTCTTCTAAATGCTTTAAGAGTGAATGTTGTTAAGCTATAAGATGAAGGTGCATAGAGTAGCAAGGATACAAATTTTTTTTAGGGACGGATTTCCTCTATGGCACTTCTACTGTGATAAAAATGAGTATCATATTTCAAAGAAGCCTTATCTTATTTGGTCAATCGCATGCACTACTTCTCCACAACAAGAGAAATGCTACATATCTTATGCATAAATAATCACTCTCTCACTCCTAAAAATATCACAATGGCAAACTCTTCATTGATTTTAAACAATTCTCTTTTATTATTATTATTATTATTATTATTATTATTATTATCTTCTTCTATCACAACTTATGTTCACCTTTCCACTTGTTCCATAATCTCATTTGTAGCTTTCCATCGTGTAAAATATTATATTTGTAACATTTCATTTTATTAATATACCATTTGACTTCCTTAAAAAGGGAAGTTTGGATCATCTTTTTTAACAAAATATTGAAAAGCCATGCCAATAGAAAGTTTAGATAATTTAATGTAAACAAATAAAATAAAAACTCTTGTGATTATTTTTTAACAAATATTTTTTTCTTGCTTCAGCGAATCATGAGAATCCAATATTACCAACGAATATTAATTTTAATGCGTGCTAAGTCGGGTACTTAATAGGGGAAAAATATGAAAAGTAAAGGGAAAATCCCTAAAAATACCGCGTAATTATAAAAAGAAAAATTACCTAGAGGTCCCAAACAACAGAATTAACCACAAAATAGTCCCAAAGATTTATAAAACTACTATAAGGTCCCAAGAGTAACTATTAAAGTTGTTATTAAAATGTTACTAGCCTTTATTAACAACCTTAACAGCTACTCCTGAGACTTTATGGTAATTTTATGAATCTTTAAGATTATTTTATGGTTAATTTTATTTCTTAAGACCTTTGAGTAATTTTCCATCATGAAATTCCATAAAAGGTGATGCCAACATGTGAAAGGACATGTTAAGGATAATGTTGGAATTAGGATTTTACAATTTAATTGAAAAGATAAAAATGTCCTTTCTCTTATTTTTCTAGTATTCTCTCTTTAAAAATAGAAATTGATTACACTTTTAAAGATATTGATAATTTATGCAATAATTCTACTAAATGTGTAATTTCATTGGCTATCATTTTTTACATATAAAACTCTTGGGAAAATTTAACCGATGTGCTCAACTTTTATGAAATTGAGTACACTTTTAAATAAATGAATATTTTGTGAAATGATTTTAATTAGTCTAGTAATGTCATCGACTATCATTTTGACACGTGAAACACTCTAGAAAATTTAACCAAGTCATATTTTGTGAAATTGACTAAACTTTTAATAAAAGGATTGCAATTCCATGGAACAAATTTAACAAGTTATGTAATATCATTGATTAACATATTTGATATGTGAAACACTTAGAAAATTCAACCAATCGGACCATATTTTGTGAAATTGACAGCTCGTAAAATAATTTTAACAAGTTGCGTAATGCCATTCATAAATTCTATAGGATTTCTTTTAAAAAGTAATGGACAAAATTGTAAAAGCACATATATTTTGATATCCCCTTTTGGTCTTTAGGTAAGAATTTGGGATTTGTGATGTTGATATCACTATTGTGGAACTTAGAAATTCAAAAGGTATTTCATAGGAAATTTCCTGAAAGTAAATTTTATTTTGTTTTTATTTAACATATACGTCATCTTACTAAAAGGTTTTTATTTTTTTATTTAGCACATACACCATCTTTCATATTTCATTATTTCTAGCATTCTTCTTCAATTCTATTGATTTAGTTTTGTTGAAAATAGTATATTTTGTGTTGGGAAGAGGAGTAGCTACAATGTTTTAGAGAGAGAAAGTGAGCATGAATGGGATTTAGATGAAATAGTTGTTACAATACAATTCAACGTATGATTTGGAACCTATTGATAATTGGTTTGTATTGATTTGAGTTGTATTGAAAGTTTGGATATAAAATTCTATTAAGAGGAGGTGCTGCATGAATTGTGGCCGATTATAGATTATGGATTTTGTGGTAAATAATGATTGGAAAGTGATTTAGAAGTAATATCACACACATATATATAGAAAGAAAAATTGAAAAATCTATTTTCTCAATTCTTGTGCATGTGTTCGTCCTATAGGGTATCTTGAGGAAGGAATGAGTTTTTTTTTTATTTTTTTATGCATTTAATGGATTTGGAATGGAAATAAAACAAGTTTGGAAGCATTAGAGTCAATTTTGAAAAAGTTAAAGTTAAAGACCCTAAGTTGAAAGTATAACCGGGAATTCAGGTCGATCATTCATGGGCTCAGACCTAAACGGGATGGCCCATTTAAGCCCGATTGCCAAAAAAACTCCTCCATTTGCGGAGCTCGACCTATCGGTCTAAGGCCCATTTAACCTTTTATTTGCAAAAGCATCAATTTTAACTCCCAACAACAATATCCTAACTCGAAAGTATACAAAGTTAGCTCTAAACAACATTGAAAATAATAAACACTTAAACTTCATTTCACAGGGAAATAAATCACACAACATAAAAGATTTTGCTTGAACCTTCAATCATCATCACTATCTTTAATTTTAAAGACACTTGAATTTGATTAGGTTTCACTATGAATATACTCAAAAGGCCCTACTTTATAATTCCAAGTTTTAACTATGTACATCTTTCACTATCAAGATTTAAAGGGAAAGTAGTCATTGCAATGATTAACATTAATTAAAGTTGAAGGCATTTAACGAGGAATATTAATAGTGAATGGGTGAATGATATATATATATATATAGTAAACGAGCTTTTCATGATAGCAAACCTACTAACTTTTATATTAATATTGTCATTGATTGTTTTTTTGTGAATTTTTGGCATGTCATATGTTGGTTATGTGACATGTGAACATGTGAAGCTTTATTGGTAACGTACCATGGTTATGTGTGAATTGATTTAAAAGTGTTAATAAAGTATGTTAATGCATGACTAGTTAGAAAAATTAGTTATGTATATGTTAGTAATGTTTGCTATTGAGATTTCCATAAAATCTTATTCTACCAACAATGAAACTATCTAGGCTAAAGTTTAGAAGGAAAAGAATGGTGCATGAAATAATTGAATAAAAGGGTTCGAAACCTTTGTTAATGGCCCAACTTGATGTAATTATGAAACAGAGTAAATGGAATCCAAATAGCACGAATTTTTTCAAAAAAAAAAATAGTACACATTTAAAACTTTTAAATGAATCATAGTTTGCTAAATTTGTATGTGAATACAGAAAGTTATAACTTTTCAAAATTAAGGAAAAAATTTGTAAAAATGAAAAATGAACAGTTTATGTTCATGCATTTTTAGTATTAAAGGAGCAACAAATGCCCAAGTGATAACTTTCCAATTTTTATTATGTTTGAGATATATTTTTAGATATAAATTAAAAGATTCTGAGTTTATAGTAGTAAACCTATTAAATGGTGAGTTATCTTAGAGATTCATTAAATCATAACACATAATAATAATTTAAAATTTTTTAAAATTTTTATTTATTTTATCTTATTATTTTTTTAGGAAGTGAAAGAGAGAGAAAATGTGAAAAATCAAGATTCAAGATTAAAAAGAAAAAAGAAAAGAAGGCAACACAGAAAAAGACATACAAGAGGAAGAGGCACATTCAAAATAGCTTGTAAGTTAGGATGGCGGAGCAAGACTCGATATTGAGATTGTGATGAAGGAAACTCGCTCATCCTCTACTGATGAGAATCATTCTACGAAGAAGGTGAAGATTAGAGATAAACCTATCAGCTTGGACCTCAACATGGAGGAATAAGGCGACAAGGAAACTATCAAGCCCGGAATAAGCGATCAGCAGATGCTATCAGGTGAGCAGCAAAATGAGACGTTAGGCAATGAAGGATCATCCTTTCCTTCTGAAACTACTCCGTGCAAAGTAGTTTCGTTTAGGGACAAAGTTCTAGAGCAGGTGGGCTCACTCGCTAATGTAGCTGGGAATGGCTTAGCTGACTTGACCTTTAGAAAAGAAGATATTCAGGTCAAACTGGAGGGGCTAATACCTTCCATTAACTTCTCAAGAAGAATCAAGGCTTTAATGGCTCAGTGCATGAAGCATGCAGTCATAGTGAAGCTACTTGGGCACTTTATCCGTTAGGATATCCTGCACTCCAAAATAGATCACTGTGGCAATCGGTTGGAGGATTCAAACTGACTGAACTTGAAGACGGATGTTACATGTTGAAGCTGGAGAATGAGGCGGACTATCAAAATGCGATGCTAGGGGGCATTGGGTAGTGTTAGGTCATTACTTGACAGTTCACCCTTGCGATCCAAGTTTATCACCCTCCAATCTTGAGGTCAAACAAGTATATGGATGGGTTCGACTTCCAGGGCTCCCTTCCATTACTATCACAAGAGTATTTTGAGGGCCATCGGAGCAATCATTGGCCAAGTCCTAAAAATAGACTACAATATGGAAGGGTTTGAAAAAGCAAGGTTTGCGAGGCTCATAGTTATGCTTGACCTGACTAAGCCTTTGGTCTCTAAAATCAAACTTGAGGGACAACTCCAGCATGTTGAGTATGAAGGGCTTCCTACCATCTGTTATTGTTGCGAAAGGTATGGACATATAGAAGAGTCTTGCCCTCATCGAGTTACTCCTAGGCCTCCGCCGACAATGTTTACAGATCATTTCACTGAAACGACGCCAAGACACTCCGGAGACATTGCAGTGACGCGTGAAAAGCAAGTCTTTAGGGAATGGATGAAAGTCAAACCTCGTTATGGATGCCAAACCAGAGCTGCTAGGAGAGACAGACAAGACTTGAACCAGATTAATGAAAGGGGAGGCAATAGGTTTAATCCTCTGGTTGCTATGGACGACGCAGAGAGCATGAAGAAGGAAATCATCGGGCTAAGGTTGTTGAGCAGTGCAGTCCTGCCAGCATGAAAGAGGCATACACGAAGGCCCAAAAGCCGAATCCAAAGCCGAAGTCAATGAGAACCAATGACAGAATCAATGACTATTCAGATGATACTCGCAAAACAACAAAACCTTCTGATGTTACCAGCTCCATTTTTGTCTCTTCTGCGTACAAGGAATCTTTCAAGGCCACGTCATTGGGTCCAAATCATACAGTTGTTATTCTGTTCCCCACGACTAACGAAGGTAATTCCCTCAGTGCAATAGATACACCCCAACCATCGCATCCCACTGTCTCAGCAAAGGTAGGTAAGATAGGTTGTCCACCCAAGCCTCCGGACAAATCCAAGCTGAGCAAAGCTCTCTATCTTAACCCAAGGGGTAAGTTCAAAGTCTCTAAATTCAAAACAAGTGACACGAAGGGCTGCCCGTCTAAATATCTGAACCAAGTTCTAGCTGAAGCACTAGGCCGACCACTAGATTTGGATGATGATTTGTCTTTTGCGGAAGCTAACGAGCTGGACTTTGAAGATGATACCGTCTCAGAGAGATCTGAGAGGGAGCACCAAACTGATCTTGTGTAAATGAAAATGAAGGAAAGTAATCCCCGTTGGTGTACTCTATTTGGCATTATTTGTTGGCTGCTTTGGAATGCCAGGAACCTCTACATCTTTGGGAATGAAGCATGACGACGTCAAGATTAATCAAGGAGGCCTTAGCCTTTGCTGAGCACACTGAACAGGCCTTAGGATTTTATAATCTCCTTCCCTCGGACTAGTTGGCCTCTTTTTCATTTTATTTCGCTGCTGTCTCTTTTCCTTTCTTTCCTTAGTCTGTTCATATTAGTCTTTTGTATTGTTTCGAGGTTTTAATAAAGTTCTTTTTTCACTCAAAAAAGACACATGCAAGATGCACACACATCGAGGAACACAGGCACGTAAAACGAGAAATAGAGAAGGCACAAAGGAGTGTACACAAGGAAAAAAGTTTTGTGAGATCTAAGCACCTTCATCTTTCTTATTCTTTCGTTATTTTCCTGTTCTACATACTTTTCTTAAATCTTATTGTAGATTTGATTGAGTGTGGTTAATTTCCTTTAGATTTAAATTAGCTATGAACTGATTTAAGGATTTGAGCATATTTAAACCATTTATTTATATTTAATTTTAATTGTGTTGATTCATTTTAAATTTTATTGTCTGTTTAGTGTATGATCAACATTAAGTATAAATGTGAGGAATTTAGATTACCCTTGGGAGATGTATCTTAATTAGACCTTTAAACTGAATATTGTGATATTAGAATGTATTCTAATTTGCCTTTGTGATTGGAATATACCGATGGGACTTATATAATCATATTGGAGTGAGGTTGTTCTAGTTAATACCTTTTGAATAACTATTTAAGTAATAATAGTTTTATTTGAGATAGAGTTGTAGATGATAGGGAGACACTGCATCTATTTATACTATGGATTAGTAAGTTAAAATTTAAATATATTTATTTGGATAATTATATGCTCTAAAACTTAAAGAAGGAATTAACCACTCCAAGTTGCTTGTGACAATTAATATTTTCTAATGTGTTAGAATTAATATTTAGTTCATTTAAATTTATATTTTTATTATCAGCATTTTGATTTGCTCAACTTAAACAAAATTTAGGTTTATAGTGCCTATTTACCTATTAAATTGAATCTCTGTGAGATTAACTTTAATTTCCATATATTATTTTCACGATCCATACACTTGCGATGCATAATTAAATTTTGATCGCATTACCAAGTGAGTATTTTTGCAATGTAGAGAATTGAATAAAATTTAATTAGAGACTTGAACTACTTTATTTTGATTTTTTTAGAATTATTTATGAATTTTTAAAGTTTACCAAAAATTATGAAATTTACCAAGTGTATGGTAGCTTGAGCAAAGTTTTAGAAATTTACTTGGTTTACTAATTCTTAATTATGCAAAGCCTTAAAGTGGTTCATAACATGTCTTTAATGTATAATAAAGGTTAATAAGAAAGGTGTTACATATTCAAACTTTAGTTCACAACATATTCAAACTTTAGTTCACCACGTTGTGAGAGATTAACGGGTCCACTAAACTTGGCGGGATAAGTAAAAGTAAAATTTAATAATTAAAATAAATTCTGAAAAAAGTTATCCAATAGAAAATAGAAATCGTGATGCGTGTATAAAGCTAACCTTGACATTATCTTCCTATAATAACAATTATTAATACACCATTAATAGCTGACCGATTGTTTAGTGTGAGCAGTTAATTTCCCCACAGTCGGGTATCCCTACTACTATATTTGGCGGGTCCACTACTATATTTGATTTTTTAGGTGAGCATCCAGGTTGTTGATACCTTATTTTGATGATAACAAAATAATTTCAAGAATTATAAAGCTTAAATTGTTGATGATTATGTGACTTTACTGAAATACTCGAGTTCTATCAAGTTGTGTGAAAGTATTGAAGAATACTCGAGTTGTGTATTTGAATACTCGAGTATCAAGGTTTTTCATACATTTAAAATCAATACTTTCAAGCAATACTTGAGTTTTTATTGAAAGTGTTGACAATACTCGAGTTCTTGATTTCAATACTCGAGTATTGGAGGTTGAAAATGTTTATGAAATCCAACACTT
>JANTPZ010008102.1:0-10583 GCA_025593235.1 Vachellia pachyceras | reverse complement strand
ACCTAAGTAGTGGCAGGATGGCAGAGATTGAAGGGAGGCTCTCAGTTTTAGACTGCAGAAAATAAGTGCCAGCAAGAGACATCTTATAGAGCCTCTTGACCTCACCATGTTGGTTGGTGCGAGTGGTCCAATCCAGAACGTTGAAAGACGCCAAAACTCGCAGCAACCGGTCGAGCCTACATATCATGCAACTCAGAGTGCTGTGTTAGAAGTTCAGAAGCTATCTCTGAGACTGACAAGAAGCCACCGCCTCCAGAAGCTCCTCCTCCTCCTTTCTCCGATATCGTGTCCAACACCTTCAGCTCTATGGCGGCGTTCAGAATCGCCGGTAACGCCTTTAGCTCTATTTTATAATGATATATTTTTTATTATAATAAATTTTTATTTTTATGTTATTACAGAATCTTTAAATTATAATAATATTTTCCAAAATGGAATAATAGAAAAGTTATAAGATAAACTTATCAAAAAATTTAACTCTATTCAGAAAAACTCCAATTTGAAAGTGAGTTAAAATGGGAGTGTTAGAGGGGAGGGTCAAAATTTTAAATCAAATGATTGGAGGGGATCATTTTTATTCATCTTAACTCTAATCATACATATCCTTAATATAAAGTTAGTTCACCTTTTTTTGAAAGGTGGGTTAAAAAACCTAATTAGGTGAAACATTTATAAATTTTCTCCAAACTAATTTGTTAAAATTAACAATCAATATATAATCTAATAATATGTATAAGTATTTTAGAATATATATTATAATTAAATAACTTATTGAACCTTTTAATCTTTTTAAAAAATTAACCAACTATTATGTTAATGATTGGAAATAGTATTTGGTTGACTTTTATTAAGTTCCCCATAATGTTCCTTTCAAAATTTGTTCAAACTTTCATTCTAGATTATTGTAATTTTATTATAGATTAGCGAATGATAATTTTAATATTTAATTACTTTAATGGGACATTTGTTTAAATTGTTTGCTTGATTGTCAACAAAATGATAAATCTGCTTAATTGTCTTGAAAGAAGATAATAAATTTGATTGTGTTTGTGACTAATTTTGGTGTTACGAGGGAGTCTGAGTCTAGGCAGAAAAAATTTATACTAAATATTCAATTAAATTGTGTAGATTGACTTTCTAAATTTTATTTGCTTGTCTGCCTGCATAGTCATATTAATCTTCCACTTAATTTAGCCTAATTAAGGCTTATCATTCATAACATCAACCATCGTCAACTCATTTCTAAATACTTGTCATTTTAAATTTTAAATTCACTCAAGTTTTAAGTTCATTTCTATATTATAAACTTCACAATCAAAATTAGTACATGGTAAATTTTTTAATTCAATTTCTTGGGACCATTAAAATTTAGAAAAATGCTTAGATAAAGTTTTATATATCCATCATATCAAGTTTTCAATAACATATAATCGTGTCTCTTTTTTAAAATATTATCATTAAATTATAAATCCACATAAAAAGCATAGTAGGCTTGAAAAACCAGACCCAATAAATGTTTGAAATTTGATATAAGTGTTGTATTAAAATTTATTTATTGATGTAAGAAATTGTTTAATATTTTGAATTTTACTGATTGTTATATATTACTTTGAAGATTTTATATTATAAATTCACTTTCATTATATTATAAATATCGAGTTTTCCACTTAGAGCAAATAAGTATTAACTACTTTCAATCGTTTAGACTTTAATTTTTAACATTAAATACTAAGATATTAAAGTGCAGATATATATTTCTTTATACAATTAATCGTTAAAAAATCATGACCTAAATTAATGAAATGATTTTACAAAAATAAACCTAAATATGAATATCATGTATCACCTAGTTGTTGATTAATAACGATAAATTCCAATTAATAAAAAACAGTACATCTCTCTTTTTATTTAAGTTACCTTTAACTATTTTAGGTACATAAATTTCAGACTGCCTCTAAACCACTATGTATATGTACGTCCAAAGTTGTTATTTGTTTGGAAGCATTCATCATATATTCATGTATCTTCAATGTCTACATTCTTCCATGCATTACATCTTTATTTGAGACGCGGCTCGTCTGCGTTTTCTATATCTAATCAAGCTCAGCCAAGTTATAATGGCAGAAAACGGCTGTGCCACTAGCCAATAAATATCAATATTATTTATAAACCACATAAAAAGTAAAGATTATTTCTCAAGAAAGACGAAAGTAAAAGAAACGTTTGAATTGAAACTGGAATCTGCAGTAGCTACAAGGCAAATATTCATACAGGCTGCTGGATGAATTATTATGAAATAATGAAACTGTTGTTGAACAAAAGCAAATGAATAGAAGGGAGGGGGCTAGCCTAGCTCATGGCATATTGTTGAGTCCAAGAACGGGCAGTAGTTTCGTATTTGGCTCTGTCGTTCTTGTAGATGTGAGCAATCTCTGGCACCAAAGGGTCATCTGGGTTTGGATCAGTAAGCAGTGAGCATATTGACAGCAGCAACTGCATGCATAATCACAGACCATCACTTCCTATTCAGTTAAACCAAGGTTTGTTGAGGGACATTTAATTTGTATTGGAGACATACTCCATCATGTCTTAAATATAAGACCTCCTCGTTTCTAGTGCAAATTGTACGATGTCTGATATTTGAGACCAAGGAGGGAAGTATATAAAAAGGGAATTTATTATATATACCTTAGAAACGGTAAGAGCAGGGCTCCACTGCTCTTTCAGAATGTCAAGACAGATATTTCCATAGCTGTTAATGTTTGGGTGATATACCTTTGTTCTAAACCAAACCTGTCCAAAACAACTAATCACATGTTGCATTTTGCGAGCTGACTGAACATAAGGAGTCAATAGAACTCTCATTAAAGTTAGTTAAGCGTAATTATCGTGAATTAATTGATTACCTTGGGTGGCTTGAATGGATAATCTGGGGGGAAGTTGATGTTCACCTGGAAAACACCCCCAGCATAAGGACTCTCTGGTGGCCCCAAAATTGTAGCTTGCCAGCAAAACATATCTCCTCCAACAGGGCCTGCACGTATATTCACAATACATTACTTACTACCCCTAACAAGTAATCCTATGAAGTGATAAAACATTTTACACAGAGGACTCAATCACTGAGTATTCCAAAAATGCTTCATTCAATCATGATGAGGAAATGATTATTTTCAGAAGATATATCCAGCAATGTACAGTTATTGCATGAACCATAAATAGTGGGTTCAGCACAACATGGCCGCTGAAGGTAGTAAGCTATGAAAAAAAAAAAAAAACTAAGAGAAGATTATTTGGAAGCGTACCTGCGCTACAGGGACCGGGAGGATCCTTCTGCAGGTCCCTCAATTCTTTATTAATGCGTTTGAAAGCCATCTCACTCCTAAAAAATATGGGGAGAATTACAATTAGCCAGCTTCTACAAAATAATGTGCATAAAATGTAATGGCTTTAAAATAAACAGGATAATTACGGCGATTTGACAACCCCTTCAATGTAGAAGAATGATCAAGGTAGAAATAAATAAATAAATAAATAAATAGCATCAAGAAATGAATATTACGCGTAAGGCTATGAAGTGCATCATAACTCCATCTTTACATCCATTCATATTATTAAAATTTCTTATAAAATTGCTACAATACAATTGTGGCTGCCTCGCTTACTGATCGGGTCAAACAGATAGATTCTTTGTAGCTCCAATAAAGCAAGATTTACTAGTCAAGATAATAATGTATAAACAGAAAGATGAACAACAGACTGAGTCTCCTCGCGTATGCGATAGAGGATGAAAGAGGGAGGAAAGTGAGACTACTCGTGGTAATAAAGCCTTCGCATGAAAGAACGAAAATAACACAATCTGTAAGCAGTCACAATCGTTGGACAGGTATAAAATTGTTGGGGTTTTAGGTTTGACATACTGAAATGAAACTAACCTCGAAAACCCTAGTATTTGATCTTCTTGGGGTGGAGGGCGATAGCGAACGTGCAGAAGTGAGAGAATAATAATGGAGAACGGGAGGATCTTCTATATTTATAGCCTCCGCCTCCTACTGTTGAGCGCATGCCATGCGCGTTAGCCGCCTTTGGACAAAGAAACCATTTCTTTCCTTTTCTTTTTCTCTCGTCACCAAGAAGAGGTATCACTGGGCGTTTTTGGTAAATGGAGTTTAACCGCAACTTTAATAGTTTTTTTTAAAAATGAAATAATTTTATTCGTATATTTATTTTATCTTAAATAAAAGTAATTTTTACCTCGTTTTTAAACGACCCAATATTAATCCTTTTATCCCTTACTTGGTGCATTTAAATTTTATTTTTATGGGAAATTTGGGGATAAATCCCTAATTAAATAATTTATTTACCATAAAGACCTGGTTAAAGAGGGATATGAATAGATATATAAGACTAAAAGGAAACTTCTAAAACATTGTGAAAGCCGTACACGTAAGAAACTCGGTTGTATATTTTTCAATTTGCTATTTGTACTTTGTAAAATGAAAAATATACAGTTGATATTTCATAAATTTGTGAATGTGCAAAATAGAAAATATGCAACTAAACTTCCTATATATGCAACTAAACTTCTACAAAGGTATATATAACAAAGTTGAAAAACATGCAACTGAGATTCCTACGTACAAGTGAGCTTTTACAAAGATGAATAATGACAAATATGCAACCAAGCCTTCCAAATATCTAAATGAACTTCTGCAAATATGCAAATATCAAATCCAAACATAAGCAATTGATCCTCTTATATATGTAATTAGGCTACAAGGATATGTAAGGAGCTTACACTATATGCAACTAGACTTTCACAAAAGTGCATAATAGCAAATTGAATATACAAGGAAGATGGCCGGAGTAAAAAAATATGATTTTGGCGTAGAAAAGAAAAGTAAGGATAAATATGTAATTCTAACAATTAATTTTTAGACTATAAACGTTTGGCACCGTAAAATTTTTAAAGGTATAAAAGTACACGTACAAGTGATGGAAAAAATGTACAACACTGTTAACCCGATCAAAGAATCGTTACTTTTGATCCACTAAAACATTCTCTCCCTCCCTCAACTTCATTCCTTCATCCTTTCCTCTCCTCCTTCTTCTAACCTTACTTCAGTGCCAAGCTGTCCCCTTCTGAGCTTCGTGCCCTCCAGAACTCCCCCGTCGTTCTAACTCTTGGCAATCAAGTTTCGGTCACTGGCTTTAGCTGTTGCGTTAATCACGCTCATGCTCATCTCTCAATCCTAGCTCTCTGCTTTTGCTTCATCTGCTTACGTCATCGTCATCATCATAGAAATTCGTACGAGTCCAGCTTTTCTTTGCCCAACCCAATTGCTTCCAAGCATTATCGTCATCTTCGTCACAATTCCAGTTCGTCGTCCCTCGACAAGAGGCTAATCTCAGGCAATATTGATGTCTCCAGAATTCAAGAATGAGAATCGTTTATGGTATCTGCCTCCTGAGGGTTTAGCACCTTGGTATTGTCAACCTGTGGTACGCAAGGGGCTGTAGAGCGTTGCTTCTATTCTGCTTCAATTGTTAAATGAAATATCTGGGCTTGATATGTCTGCAAAATTAGATTTGTATGATCATCTTCAAGCACTAGCTGAAGTGCTGCTTGAGGCGTATGCTGGTGTTGTCACAGCTAAAATTGAGCGTCGTGAAGAACACAAAGGTCTGCTCAATGAGTACTGGGAGAGGCGGGACACACTTCTGGATTCTCTTTATCAACAAGTCAAAGCATTCAAAGCTACCCACAAGGATTCACCTGAAGGAAATGAAAATCAAAGTGAAGAGGCTGTTTTGAAGGTTAGCTCAGATTTACTATCAACTGCTAACAGACATGGATGTTACAAAATTATGTGGCAAATATGCTGTGACATGAATAATTCTGAATTACTAAGAAATATTATGCAGGAAAGCTTAGGACCTAATGAAGGATTTTGTTACTATCTCTTTAAACAACTTCACGAAAAGATACAATTTTGTGATCTCTCAAATGCATGTGTCACTATAATTAAGACATGCTGTAACTATAAGAACTTTGACAGCTTCGGACCGTTGAGAGCGCGCAAGAGAGAGAGGGGCTTTCAAACATTATTGTGATGAGACTGTCACTGTGCTCGTGAATAAGAGAAGGAGGAGAGAGAGGAAAAGATGAAGAAATGAAGTGTATGGGATGACATGGTTAGAAGAAGAGAAGGAGGAGCAGAGCAAAGATGAAGAATGAAGTTTAGAGAGAGAAAATTATTTTTGTGGGGCCACGGATCAAAGTTAACTGTGTTTTTTTTCATCACTTTTATAAGGTTACATGTACTTTTACACCCTTAAAAGTTTTACGGTGGCACATTTGGCCAAAAGGAAAAGGAGCGGAGGGAGGCAAAATTCCTCGTACCGCATCAATCGAGAGAAGTTGGCTTGAATCCGTTTCCATCTTCTGCTTCTCTCTTCGCAATTCAAGCCATCTCTGTTCATTCAAATATTTTTTTCGTAGATTCACAACTTCTGAAATCCCCAAATGAGTGATAGCAAAAATAAGCAGAAGCTAGAGGACACAACCAGTAGTTCTTCATCGTCATCCTCTCCGTCGACTTCCTCCGACTCCGACCACTCTTCCAAGAGGCGGCATTGTCATCGAAAGGCGCGGCGCAGAAAAAGCGATGTCAGGTCCAAGAGAGAGAGAGAACGGAGAAGTGTAAAGGACGAGAAAAGAAGGAAAAAGAGAGATAGGAAGGAGAGTAGCAGACACAGAGAGAGAAAAGAAAGGAAGATGAGACGAGAAGGGAAAAAGAAGAAGAGGGACTACGATTTTGATGCAGTTAGTGAAGACGGGTCTGATTCTTCACGTAGTGGGTCCGAGGAGGAAGAGAGATTGAGAGTCGATCCTGAAACTGTGGTGCGTGAAATAATGAGGGAATTTCCTAATGCTGGCAACGATTTGAAACAGGCACTGTCCTTACCTACAAGTATTTCTTTTTTGAGTGTGCAGATGATTTTGGTGGTGTTTAGTGATTCTAATGATGCCAGCGAAATTGTTCAGAAAACATTCATAGAAGACTTTTCTAAGCTAGAAGATTGTTGCTTTTGGATGATTGCAGTTGAATATATGGTGGCGAAAACTGTCAGAATTTTAGTTGCAGGCAATCCGGCAAATGCAATATTGATTCCGCTATTTATTAATCAAAGTCTTTTTTATGTTATCGTGCTCAAGCATATAAACAAACTTAAGTAAGGAAATACTTAAGTGTAAATCCTCAATCAGAGTTGTAAGTGACACTGCCATTTGATTGATGGTCATTGCGGCTTTTGAATTTTGCTATGAACTTTCTTAGAAACGTAATGAGGTATTAGAAAATACTTAGGATATGTCCCACCGCCGATATAAAATCTCTGATCTCTCTCTAATCTCTACCATTATCCCCCTTCCTCCTGCAAATTTGTATTATGATGCATATTTGTTTACAGTTCTTCTTAATCTTATTTCTAATGATTGATGATGGGCAAGCTGTTGACATCAAGGGAGTATCTGAAAGATTGCTTAGGAATCATTTGAAGAAGCTGTTTCTTTCATTAAATCTTGAGGAAAATGGAGATAGAGTATTCTTATTTCCCTCCAAAGTTTGTCCCACTTTGGAAGTTGTTGGCCCTCTAATTCACTCATATATAGGTTCCAGAAAGGAGCAAATAGATGCTTCGGAAGCAATGACCGAAACACATTCAGTTCCAACAGATATGAGGAATGAGAAGATGGTCGATGACCCAGAAGCTCCTTCTGCTGGTCCCCAAAGAAGGTGAGGGTGCATATTGTTTGTTTATTTGTTATATTAAATTTAATGAAATATATTCTTCTATAGAGTATCAGAGATATTGACAGCAAAAGGATTCATTATCTGGTTCATTTATTATTGTAGTTCTTATCTTTTGTTTCTTTCAGAAATGGTCACTGTTGTTTATTGTCAATAGTTCTAGTTAAAGATTTTTGGTAGATATTGATTTTTGGTAGATATGTTTATTGTCAATAGTTTGTTTAGTCGATGAATATCATGCATAACCTTCTCTATATTATATCATCTTAATGACTAGCTAAGATAAAATGAAAGTGTGCATACTGAGGCTTTCCTGCAGTCTTCAACTATGCTTTAAGAAATCTGCTGTCTCCTATGGGAGGTGGGGTTGCAAGAACAGGAAACAAGGTGTCTTTACCCTTGGAATTCCACATTTTCTAGTTTGCATACTCCCTTTTCTTTGGGGTTTATGGATACTATGAACTCTGGGTTATTAGTTTGTTTCAATAGGTTGCTGTTTACTATATTGTACATTTTTGTGAAAGTGAGTGACTTGCCATACAAAAGGGTGGTTCCCAAGAATCAAGAGCAATAACATGATTTGATGGGGGTATGTAGATCCTCCATCTGAACAGAAATTTAACCTTTTTTTTTTTCATTCGTTGACATTTTCTTATCTTTACAAACTTGATGTGTAATTCAATAGTAATTGTTTAAGGATTCTTTCCTTTTTCTTGTCTGTTGGTACTTTGGAGGGGGAGATTGATGTTATTTTAATTGTTGATGTATTATTGCTGCAGAATGGTAGGCCCTGCAATGCCATCCGCTGAGTTACTTGCTGCCGCTGCCAAATTAACAGAGGCTCAAGCTGAGCTCAGGTGCCAACTTATGATTGTTTACTTTGTAAATGATTCATAGCATTTTATATCCTTTTATATCCCGGACTTAATTCACTTCATTTTTGGCATTATGAAACTTTCTAATTTATTCTTAGAGAAGCAGAATTGGTTGATGATGACAGATTGTTCATAGGACCTCCAACACCTGCCCTGGTTACTGAAGCAGAATCAGCCAATGAGGCAGAACGCTTTGAAGAGGTATTTAACTTTAATGATTCATCTAAGTAAGAGTTTTTCTTTGTGCAGATATCAAGTATATTTTTTACCTTTTTATTTAATTTTAAAAAGATGCATGTAGGTTAAACTTTCTCTCTTGTGGTAAGTATTAAGATAAAAGCCTTGATTTGTCCAACGGGTGTATATTATTTTTATGTTAAGGTGGCATTTTTCTTGGGAACCTGAAAAACTAGAAAGTTCAATTTGGTTGCCTCTGTATTTTGACGTCTCTTTTGACTTCTGTTGGCCTATGCTTTCTAATGTCTTCATCTGTTCATTTCTCTTTTCAATGTTTAGACGCAAAATGAAGAGCCAGTTCATCCAGGATTTCAGATTATTGTGACATGTCTCATCATTTTCTACAATATATGTTAATATCGATTCAAATGAATTTTTAATTGTCAGTTATACTCTAATCTTTTGTGTTGCATTGAACAATTCATCTTTACTTTTGGCTTCAACCATTTATTTCAGGTTGCAAGAATCATGGAAGCTGAGGCTGACAGCCCATATGATATTCTTGCAGTCAACCATAATATGTCTAGTGATAACATAAAGAAAAGGTTCGTTCTCCTTCACAGATATCTTTTATTGACAAATAGGATATTTGTTATGCATAAGAGTTGAGTTGAGGAATTGTATGAGTTTGTTTATAGTTCTTAATCTCAACAACAAACTTCTTTTTAAAGGAGTTAGTTTGTTAGGATTCTTTAATAACTATCCTTTATATAGCTGTGTGATAGATGAAGGATAGATGTCATGATCGTTAATGAGGTTATCAATCCTAATACTCTCCGTTCTCCCTTTCTTCTGGCTTCTAACCTCTTCTATAAATTTTCTTTACCTGGTCAATCTTGATGCAGGATGATTAAGAGCCGGTTTGACTTAGTTTTCAGCATGGCATGTTCATTTGGCTAATTTTGCTTGCCTGGACTGAAGGGAGAGATTGTGGTTTGACAAGGAGGGGAAAGTTATCTGAAATTATGAAAAAAGGGAAAGGGGAAAATAGCTTTTGATGGGCAGGGAGTGGATGTTTATTGATGTTAATTTGAGGTCTTGTTGTGCCTAAAACCAGAGTACTGCTTTGATATTATTAAAACTAGGGATAGAACCTTCATGTCTGGTCAAGGTCGTGCACACTACTTTACTCAACTTTGATTGCTGTATGCTACATACTAATGCAAAAATTTGAGCATCCAACCTGAATGCCGGGAATTTTTCCTCTTACCACTTCACTTCGTATTTTATTCTGGCCTCTTTTACTTGTATAACACTTTCTGTACAGATCAAATTGCTACTCTACTGTTTTTTTTAGCATTATTCTGAGATGAGTTGCCACATAGAATCAAATTCATTTCATTGTCTGTATTATCTTGTTTAATGCTTCTTAGGTACTGGAAGATGTCACTTTTGGTTCACCCAGACAAATGCTCTCATCGTCTAGCCCACCACGCATTTATTAAAATAAATAAAGCATTTAAAGAGTTACAAGATCCAGAAAAGGTTTGTCTCCAATGGAGTATGTTTTATTTCGTGACTAATAGATGAGAGTTTTGACGATTTTTTTGCTTTATCTATATCAATGAATCATTCTGGTAGTTGTTTCTCGGTACAGCAACCGTATTTGGTCAAATGATAGTTGATATTTATCTATCTATGCCTAATCTGTTGTTGA